>PVIC010045014.1:0-14750 GCA_004025085.1 Thryonomys swinderianus
ATATATAATGATTGCTATTAATATAATTCCTTAGGAAGAAAAATAACAAATTACTTTTAATATAGCTTGCAGACATAAATATATTAATCCCCAAATTATTAATATGTTTGTAGTACATCAAAATTAAATTAGCATTTTCCTATGCACACAGAAATGTAGTTTGTCTGAAAAATGATAAGAAGCACAACAATTTCCCGAGTAATGTTTCTTAGAGTTTTCAACATTTATTAATACTTCTGATAATCTTTAAAAAATTTAGTTAGGTTTTTTAAAATTTGGATAAACCCAGACATCTATAGATCAATATGAAATAGATCTTTTATACATATAAATTGTTCGTGGAAGTTTTCATTAAACACATAGGTATAATTATAGTATGATATATGTAAAATACAGTAAAAGACTAGAGTCAAACTTCAATCTGAATTCTGTATGTTCTATTTCCTACATGAGCAAGAATCTTTAAAACTTCCTTAGTTTCTTTTTTTTTTTTGTAGGTAAGGATAATTATAGTAATTCCTTCTGAATGAATGAGTATGGGAATTGAATGTTAAAAAACAGATAAAATACTAATTAGATTTTATATTATTCAAATCAATGAAGAAGTCCTTACTTCCTTATCTTGAACCTTTTTTTCTGCCATATGCCTATATTTTAACCTCTTTTTGCCTTTGTATACAACTTTCTTTTTCATGGACTCTTCTGCCTACCAGTGGCCTGGCACTAGGCATAAATGTCAGCTTCTCATTGTATAAGTTGAAAATAGCTTCTTTTCTGAGAATGATATGCTAAATGAAGCAGAGCAATAAATGCAAAGCATATATATAATTTGCAGTTGTAAACAAGAATGAATAATTTTATATTGAGATGAACATACTGTAACTAATCATACAAGTATTTTGAAACCTATAGAAGTTGAAAGTAATCACTGCTAACCCAATCAGTTCGTTTTGTGATATGTAATAGTCTATAATTTTAATGACATATCCAATCAGAGAATAACTTTTATAGATGATAACCATTGCACAAATTGTTTCAAGAAGCATGAAATACCTGCTAGTTCCACGGCTTTTGTTTCAGTTAGTCGTTAGCTTTAAAGAGAACAATGGAGCTTTATTCCTTCTTAATTCTTATTTGCTTTTGGCAGTTAATCATGTAAAAATTTAGTTTGTCACACAACAACTAGCATCAGACTTGACATACTTTGATGTTACCAGAATCTTTCTCTCTGAGCTCAGTTTTACGGTGGAAAGAGAACTGCAGCACCTGGAGACTAGGCAGTGGCTGCTGGATGAGGGGACTCAGACCTTAGCAGCTCTGTGGCACTGCTGCTTCTTCCCCTGCAGTTTGGATTCTTTACCTGGGTGGCATGTCTGTAATCAGCGTGGAGACCTAGGGCAGTCCTGTTTCTCTCTCTCTCTCTCTCTCTCTCTCTCTCTCTCTCTCTCTCTCTCTCTCTCTCTCTCTCTCTCTCTCTGTCTCTCTCTGTCTCTGTCTCTCTCTCTGTCTCTCTTTCTCTCTAATCTCTTGATACTGAAATTATCCAGTCAGCTTCTCCTTTACGTTTCTATTTCATTTTTAGGTTTTTCAGAGTACTTTTTACTTTCATGAGATTTTCTCCATGTGTCAGGAGCATTGCTGCCTGTGTTCTACCATGATATTTTTGCAGTTATATCTGTCTTTGTACTTCATTTATAGAATTTCTTTCTATATTTTCTACATATTTGACTTTCCATTTCTACTTCACATTATTGACTCCCATGAATTTAGGAAGGATATTCATTAGTAAATGATTTTAAGTTCCAAACTTTCCTGTTCAAATATTGGTTTATGTGTACATGTAACAGTATTGTTGTCTTTCCTTTGTAGTCTTTGAAATTGTGAATTATCAAGTCTTGTATTTTGGTGCAAAGAAAAACCTACTGAGCTTTTATCTCTCATATCTGATTATGTAGAATGGAAAAGATAAAGTTGTTTGAAAGTTTGATCTCCCTGAGTGAGTTGAACAGGATATTAAAAAAGTGCTGATAAAAACTCTCTTGTCTTTACTGTGCCATCAGTAACCTATTCTGTTCATGTATGAACATTTATTGACTTCTAAAGGATCTGGATTTCCACAAGGACTCTAGGTTCCATGATTTAATGTGCTGCTGCCAGGGTTTGAATAAAAAGCATGGAGAGCTAGAAATGCTGGCTGTTGGGGCACTAGTCACGCCTTGGTTTAAGACCCTTCTCATCTCAGCAATTTTTTTCTTTCCTTATTTGTATTTCCTTCTGCTGTCATAAATACATTCCAATGGCATGAAATTTCGGATACATTTTATTTTATCAGTGAATACCTAAATGAAAGAACAGAGATAATCTATGGGAATACTGTTTATAAAAAAAGCACATCCTGCTCATTTTCAATCCCTTTTCCATTCTCTCCAGTGTTTTGTGACTAAACAGCACTATCCCCCATGTACTGCCTTTTCCTTTCTATACAAAAGATCAGTCAAAGATGTTTCCCAAATAATATTAGAAGTGGCAAGAGTAGAACTTAACTCTTGCCCAACTACAGTATGACCTATTTACCCTGAGTTTATAACACATTTCTCCTTGTTTCTTTATAATTTTTATTTCATTTGTCATATACAAACTCCCCTGTGACTTCTGTGTTGTCTACAGAGCTTATTTGGACATCCCAGGTTGCGTACCATTATCTATGCCAACTTGCTTGGATCCTTTGACAACTTCTGCAGGCTTAAGGCTGCTTTTATGCCTTATTTACCTTGTTTCAAATAATTGTTGGGATCCGATCCTTGAACACTCATAAAATCCTCATACTACCAAGAATATATTTTTGCAATCTCTCCTTGTATTCAAAGTATTAGTATTATCTTTACGCCTCCCTATAGACATTTTTATGGGTTGACTATGTGTTGAGTTCTTCCCTCGATGGAGAAGGGTACCAGGAGGATGATTGTGGACAGACAATTGTTCTACCGGCTGATGGCCAATAGCCATACATGGTGAAATGACTACCAGTTGATGACTGATAGCAAAGTTTATTAGAACCACACAGGCTTACATAGTGCACATGAGGAAGTGGTGGCCATGGTAGCTGGCTTTGGAAGGTCAACTGAGTACAAGTAAACATCCTGAGCAGATAATACAAAGAACATCCTGTGAATTTGCAGAAACAAGTGATGTAGCACATCATAATCATCAGGGAGGAACATAGAAGACATCACAATCCATGCATCTCCACAACTCACCTTTGGCTTGAGTCCCAGCATTTCTAGGACAGATCATACAGCTGTCAGGAGTACACAAATGACCCTGACAATTTTGTATTTCTTTTATTTCTGAGGCCTTGCAATTTGTTGTCAGCAACAGACATTTAAAATATGATTCCAGCTGATGATTTAAGTGACTTTATAACGTGTTACTTAAGGTAGAGGAGAAATTAAAGTATTGAGAAAATGCCAAATGTATAAATATTTCCTACAAATCCCCATAAAATAGGTATTTGTTGCAGAAGTCCAGATCAAAATCTGTATAAAAAGAAAGCAATTTGAAGTGATTTAGGCCTATCCTAGAGTGCATCTCATTATTATGCAAATAATATATTCTGTTGATAAAATGTTCAGAATACTACATAATACATAATCACAGATAAACCACCTAGTTATAACCTTCATTAAACAATGCTGAATTACAGATAACATATACCACATCTCACATTTCCTTAACAAATAATATGTTTTACAATAAGGATACTATAAACATTCAAGAAAATAAGAATATATTTTTAACTGATGTAGAAGTTATAACACACTCAAGGGTAAGATAGTATTATATATAATACAACCCAAATGTTCTACACAGCTGTGAAACTTAGCTTTGAGATTAATTATAAACTTTAATTTAACAATGAGCAATTATTCATTTAACACCTACTCTATGTGTGTGCGGAATAATTGATAAAATAGAGTAAAAAGCACAGGACTTACTAAATACTTAATACAAAATGCATTTAAGCAAACAATACCATCTTTCCAGAAAAAAAATAGATGAAAATTACAATATGCATTATAATTTGGAGAATAAATAGTAAGTTCACAAGTGTTATTGTTTAGATACTATATTGAGATAAGAGGTTTTGAATAAAAACTCAGATGTAAATATCATAAATATTTGATTTTGAAAGTCTTTTAGTCATTGCAACATATAAAATAATAGTTTGATATTGGAAATTGTATTGCTTTTTCAGCTTAATGTTTTGCTTCTAATATACTTAATAAAATTTGAAAATAATTGAAGTATTATCTCTAAATGTGAATAGTTGTAATATCATTTCTCTCTCTCTCTCTGATTTACACATATAGGCCTACTTCATAAATGCATAAAGATATAGATAGATCTACATTTTTGACTTGCTGAGAAATTAGCTATTTTTTGAAAGATGATTGAAATATACACAGAAAGGAAGAAAATAATATCATTACTTAAAAAATGTTCACAGATAAACCACCTAGTTACAGCCTTTCATTAAATAGTGATGAGTTAGTTATAACATACAACACATTTTACATTTCCTTTACATATCCAAATATGTTTTACCATAAAGATTCTATGAACATCATAATAAAATTATCCTTTCAACTCAGATGAGTTATAACAAACTCAAGGATAAGATAGTATGACAGAGGAAAAAAAGGGGTATGCAGAAGAAAATACAAGTTCACATAATCAGATGTTTCAAGGGTATTGCTTAGTGTTTCAAGGAATAAGACTGAGAAAGCTACAACATAAAACTGGATGAAATTTGTCAGAAACGTAAAATAAAATAGAAAAAAACTGTTAAGAATATAGTAGCAAGGGCTGGGATTTAGCTCAAGTGGTACCATGCTAACCTCTGATGCACAAGGGCCCAAATTCAATCCCTGGTATGCAAAAAAAAAATGTAGTAGGAGGCTGATTACCAAAGAAAACATAAACTGTGCTGTGTGGATACAATAAATTTAAATTAAATGATGCAAAACTCAGACAACCAGTAACATATTTATTGAAGAACTATTATCAGAAAAATGATTTACATTTAATTAATTTACTCTATATTAGATAAGATATAAATATTAATCTTACTTAAAAAAGACTGAGCTTTGCATAACTTCACACCATGGCTATTGCTGTGATACAGAGAGAAAAAAGATTAGCTTGACTTCTTTGGAGAAAGTTTAGGGTGATGTGTAAATAGCTAACTGTAAATTTCTTATGCAGAGATATAACTCCATACTTGTACCATACATGAAGTAAAACCTATAGATATTCTGTAACAAATATGTTTTAAATCTCTAGTCATCATTTATTAAATATTATTTTCCCCTTTGTTACCTCAGAAACTGTTCAAGCTAGTAAAGCTCTAGATGTGTTTGTTAAGATACATGTGTTACTGGGCTGTGGGTTTAGCTCAAGTGGTATCACACCAACCTTAGATGCATAAGGGCCCAAGTTCCACCCTGGTACCGGGGGTGGGGATATACATCTGTTACTGTTGTATTCAAATCTATTACACTTAGTACATACTGCACCATTGCTTTGTACTGTGTTTTAAATCACAATCTCTTCCTTCTCATTCTATAAGTGTGACCCTGAAAACTGAAAGATCACTAAGTTTTAAAGTGAAGTTTGCAAAACAAAAGACAGAATTCTCTTCAAACCGTTATGTGTGGTGAAACAACAGGACTGAATTTGGAGAAATGAGAGCAACAAGGTGGATCATGAGTGAGCATGATAGAATGTAGTTAATGTAGTCCCAGGTGATAGAAGTCAATTACAGAAGATGGCCTCTTGATGCAGTCATAAGACATGGTAAACACAAATTGTATAATTCCATTAGCCACAGAAAAGTTTCAGGTTCATTAAAATGTATGGGACTTTAAGTTTTGAAAAAAAATTCAGTTTTAGTACTCAAAGGGAGTTCAGCTGAAAAATACTTCCAAAAACCACATCGTCTTCTAGAAACAGCATTCTCTCTCCTATCTACTGACTAAGGCATTCTTTATGATGGTACATTTCATCAGATTGCTCCATCTACAATGAATTATCTCCCCAGAGAGTCTTTAGTCCTTAATGTATATGCTGAACCATTTAGTTGATATACAAACACATTGCTAGTTTTGCGACTGTCAGTGACATTTTTATATTGTTTTTGGCTTTTCACACTAATATGTAATGGAGAAATGAATATCTCTACTTCTAAGGCTTTTCACTTACACTGGTTTATTACTCTGGGATCACTTCCCAGAAATGGTATTATTTTTTTCAAATAATACGAATATATTTATGGCTTGAGATATTTATTGGTGACTGCTTAAGAAAAACAGTGTATATAAATTTATAGTTCCTCTAAAACTGTAAGAATTGAGTGAATTTCATCTCCCATTCACCACCATAGGCTATATGAAACAAAACAACAAAGACAAGTCATAATATAATGCAATTTAGCATGAAAATTAATTTGAATGAAAGTTAATATGATTTCTAGAAAAGTACAATGCTAATATTACCTCAAAATTAGAAAAATATGACCATCAACAAACAGAAAATATTGGAGTCTTTTTCAAATGTTACAATGAGAGAGGCATTGATCCTAGAACATTATAATATGTATCATCTTGAATATAAAATTAACATGCTATAGAGTCTCAAATAGGTCACATATTTTAAATAAAATAAACAATTTATGGCACTCAAGTTAGTTCTACTGGGAATAATCAGGGATAATTCATTCATAATTAGCATCAATAACCACAAAAATAATAAAATGGAATATAAGTTATAACACATTTTACAGTGAATAACCTGTGGGAATTGGATACAGAAGAGTACATAATTCAAATAACACTGCATACTTAGGGATAACTGCTACACACTTTCATCCATTACTGATTTAGGTAGAGATCACTTTGAACATGAGCACTTGTACAGCATTTATGCATTATATTTTAAATATAACCATAGTAATGGATATATTTTTGTACAGAGAGAAAATGACAAATTTTGACCATGAATTTCCATTTCTCATTTTATTAGAATAACCAAAAATTCTACAGTGAATGTAAAGGAAATACTTGCATAGTAAGAAACATGCTATAGTCAAATCCAAATTGAATTTCTTTTTAAAGATGTTCATGTTTTCAAGTGTTTTGTTTCTTGGAGGATATTCGGTTTCTTAAGATTGATCTATATTGCAAAAATCAACTCCTTTGGAGACTTATTAAATTTAAACTCAAATACCATGACCAATTTAACTCATATTATTATCACTAACATAATAGATTTTTGTTTTGTTTTGTTTGTTTTGTTTTTTGAGATAGCGTATCAGTATGTAGTTCATGCTGGCCTTGAGCTCACTGTGCAGTCCAGGCTAGCCTAAAATTCAGCAATCCTCCTGCCTCTGCCTCCTAAGTGTTGGGATTACAGGCATGAGCCACTGCATCTGGCACTGTGGTACATGGTACTGATTGCTGGTGGGAGTGAGTCACCATGCCAAGTATTGTTGTATGTGGTTACTGGGGATCGAACCAGGGACTTTGTACTTGGTAGGCAGGTGTGGTAACTACTTATTTAAACCTTTGGCAACTTGCATAGTAAGTTTTTGTTCACTATTATATAATTGATGCTAGTTGTAGGGACAATCACCTGTCACACACACAAAGAAAATAACTGTAAAATATTCTCAGAATTAAGTCATGTTATATACAGGTACAAATTCTCAATGTGGAGTGTAATCGTGATGTGTGTGTGTGTATATACATATATGTATATGTATATATACATATATATGTATATATGTATATATACATATATATGTATATATATATAAACCAATAAAATGTAAAAAATAATTTTAAAAATATTCTTTTATTTTCTTTTTTTTTTGAGACAGGGTCTCACATTGTAGTTCAGGCTGGCCCTCAGCTCACTATGTAGCCCAGGCAAGCCTGGAACTCAGCAATCCTCCTGCCTCTGCCTCCTGAGTGCTGGGATTACAGGGGTGAGCCACCAAGCCCGGCACTGTGGTATGTGGTATTGATTGCTAGTGGGAGTGGGTCACCATGCCCAGCACTGTATGTGGTTACTGGGGATTGAACTCAGGACCTTGTGCTTGTGAGGCAGGTGCTGGAACCACTGAGCTAAATCTCTGGCCCTTAAAAAATATTCTTAGTCAAACACCTTGGAGAAATACATATAATCACTTACCAGACCAAAGGTATTGAGTCAGTCACATATTTTAATACTGACACTTTGATGACCTGAGCAAGACACTTCATAATTCTTGTCATGATATTTTGTTGATAATGTTTCTGGCACTCAAGGTTGAAAGAGGAAAACATTTTGTGGTGGACATGTCAGGAAAAACAAACAGCATCAGATGATTTTGAAGCAGGGGCAAATTAACTGCATGAGAGAATTTATATATAAATTTGCTTTCCTATGATATGTATACATATATATGTATATGCACTCATACTATCATTGTTTAATTTAAATAAACACAATGTAATTCCAGTTTAGAAAATACTCTATCTTGTTTAAAATATATTTTATTGGCATGAGGAATACTATTTCAGCAATATAATCTTTCCTGTTATCATAATAACAATTTTAATTTAGACTTACAAATTACCTCATCTAATTAAATCATTAGAGCTTTACTATGCAAGGAATTTTTAAATTAAATTAGAAATTCCAGTAATTTCCATTTAGTCTGAAATAAAGAAAACAAGATTCATATTAAACTACAGATAGTAGACTATAATTTAGTTTTCCATTTTGCTTCAATCTTGGGCAAGCCACCAAATTTGTATTGATTGTAAAGCTTTATAATTCTCTTATCCATCAGCTTATGCATCATTGCCTCTTAGGTATCAATGGAGAAAATGTTCCAATGAAAACATTTTCATTCATCATCTGGATTCTTGAGTACAGTTAAACAGAAGTTGTGATATTTAA
This sequence comes from Thryonomys swinderianus, assembly GCA_004025085.1. Lineage (NCBI taxonomy): Eukaryota > Metazoa > Chordata > Mammalia > Rodentia > Thryonomyidae > Thryonomys > Thryonomys swinderianus. Next base: position 9,004 of record PVIC010045014.1, read on the forward strand.
CTTTTTCCCAAGGGGGGAAAACGATGAAGATAGTATATAAAAACAGATGGTTGCAATTGTTTGAGAGAAATAAGTAATCATCACAGGGAAAGAGAAGAAGAAATGAGCCAGATGGTAAAAACTTCAAGGAATAAGTTTGAAATGAGCCCAGATTTTGGAGATGTCTGAGATAATGAGATGAAGCAGACAGTACTAGTGTTAGCATGAGTGTTGCATGAACTGGAGGTGTACAACACAGATACAGAATGTGAGTATGACAGTAGTAGTGACAAAGAGGAGAGTTCATTGTCCTTTCTAGGTTCTGTGATATGTGAATGAGGGAAAATAGAAATAAAAAATCTGACAGGTTATTTCTCTAGTATGAGAAACTGAAGGTGTAAATGAAGTCCAGAATATGTGATAGTTATTGTGAAATAGGAAGATAATTTTCAAAGGGAAAAGGAAAAGAGGAAAAGGGAAATAAAGATGAGAAAGAAAAAAATGATGATAACAAAGAAAATGGAAACAAAGCTTTTGTATATAGCTTGAAGGCAGGACAGAGGGATGGGAAAAAAGAATAAAACTAAATATGCACAGATACAAATGTCTAATGTTGAACGTGATCAAAACATGTATTTAAAATGTCCCAGTAAACTTAATAAGTTTATGAAGTCCTTGGCAGGGCCATGCCCTACCCTAGGAATTCCTTCTTTCAGCCTCAGCAAAAGGCCTGACTGATGGCATTCTTCTGCCAGCCCAGTTCTTTTCCTTGGGTCCACCTATGTTTAGCAACAAACTTTTCATCCTTGACTCTTGACCTAAGCAGTATGACCCCTGGTGAACAAAGAGACACTTTGCTCAGCATCTGGCCAGGGAAAGAAGGGTACCACACCTAAGCTCCTCTCTGTGGAAGAATGTAACATGTATGTCAGGGGTGTCTTACCAAACACTATTTTTGAATAACCAAAGTTAAACAACTAGGTAAACAAAAATAATAACAAATATCATAATGTAATTATTAGATAACTATTGAGTAATTTTGAGTAAAAATATTTTCTGTTGGACCAGAGATTTAGCTCAGTGGTTCCAGCACCTGCCTCTCAAGTGTAAGGCCCTGAGTTTGATCTTGGTAACCACATACAACTCTGGGCGTGGTGACTCATGCCCACCAGCAATCAATACCACGTACCACAGTGACAGGTGTGGTGGCTCATGCTTGTAATCCCAGCACTCAGAGGCGAGGCAGGAGGATTGCTAAGTTCAAGGCTTTCCTGGGCTACATAGTGAGCTGAGGGCCAGCCTGAACTACAAAGTGAGACCCTGTCTCAAAGATAATATATATTTTCTGTCAATAAAAATTATTGATGTAAAGATGGTAAAAGCATGGTAATGCATGTAATCCTTTGCCACATATATATAGAATACATTAGAATGTTTCTGTTTGATATTAAAATTAACCATGAATTTCTATTAGCACTAGAAAAAATAGAAAAGATAGTTTTGGGAAAGTAGAATTATTAGTATATTGCTTTGGCTATTCAAGGAAGTTTCATAATATTTTTTGTTATGTTTAAATTTTATATGGAAAATGCATGTGATGGATTCCATAGTTTATAGTAGAACATCTTTTGCTTCATCGTGTCATTTACATTATCTGAGTTTTATTTGAATCTGCATTTTAAACAAATTGTGGGCCTCAAGTGCTATTTAACCTCACTTCCAAACAGAAATGAAATTTCTGTTTTTGTCTTTGTTACAATTAGCAAGACTTTGGCAGGTCACTGATCCCTTCCCTGCCTCTTCCACAGTGTGTGTCCAAAAGAGTATGAATGATTATCTTCAATTTGCACACACCATCATAGAAAATAGGAGATGCTTATAATTCTGCAACTGACAACTACCATGAATCTTAGCAGAAAAAAAAAGGCAACATGCCGTTTACACTTCTATCAGCTCAAATTGTGGATTTTTTGACATTATCCTTAATATCCATGTGTAGCAGATGAAATGTTCACCCTACAACTAAACTAAACTAAAAAAGAACTAACTAAAAACGTTATTTCTCTTAGTTTCCTTTTTTAGCCACTTAGAATAAATGAAAAATGTAGAGAATGATCTAAAAATGAGTCATTTGGTAATCTTTCCAAAATATAACTCAAATAAGAACGAATTAAAAAATTAATAAAGCTTTACACAACTTAAAATGTCTATTTAGTGGCAAGTTTGAAATCTAATAAGGCAAAGCCACTTGTTTTATCACAAAATGAAAATATATAATATAATTAACAAGATCCAATCTATAGGGCCAGAGGGTTAGTTCAGTGGTTCCGGCGCCTGCCTTGCAAGCGCAAGGTCCTGAGTTTGATCCCCGGTAACCACATACAATGTTGGGCATGGAGACTCACGCCCACCAGCAATCAATACCACATACCACAGTGCCGGGCGTGGTGGCTCACGCCTATAATCCCAGCACTCGGGAGGCAGAGGCAGGAGGATTGCTGAGTTTGAAGCTTGCCGGGGCTACATAGTGAGCTCAGAGCCATGCTGAAATACAAAGTGAGACCCTGTCTCAAAAAAAAAAAAAAAAAAAGATCCAATCTATATTAATAATCAGCATTTTTTCATTTTCAGAGTTGACTGTTTTAAGCCACTTTTAAAAGCTGCATAGGGATATAATAAGAAAAATACTCTTTACTACTAATAAAAGAATGTGAATCACACCTCTCATGTTATGTTGAAATTTCTTGGGGAATTTCCTCATTTTAAGTCGGAACAGACATTCAATGAAATGGATCATCTGGTGGATTTTCAGATATGAGTGAGAAAAAAAAGGAATAATTCATGACTTAGATCTAAATTCTCTTGAGCTTGAAGGATTATTTGGAGAACATATTTTAATGATATTTGACATGAAAGCTGTGGCACACATGGTCTCCATCTACTTGTACTTATCCTCCATGTTCCTAAGAAGAAGTTACTGTCTGAGCAATAGAATCTCCCGGGAAAAGTTCCTGGTCCATCAGTCTTAAGAACTGAGCTTTCTAAACATGTGTCATATGGAAACATTGAATTAATGCTATATTACAATGAGAGAAAGGTTAAAAGTAATTTCAATTCACCTTGCCAAAAAATATCCATGCTTGGTGTTCATGTATCACTTAAAGAAGCCGTTGCACTGGTAAAAAGAGACAAAAAAGCTAAAATTATCATGTAATCCCTTTGATGATTCATGGAAATATAATAACATTTGACTATTAAGAGATTAGTTCCAATGTACTCATAAAAGCTGAAATTTGTGTCATAATTTTCATTAAGGAAAACAATATCTTCACATAAGAAAAGTTTTAAGAGAGATACAGTAAATTTTCCAGTGAAGTAGTTATTTGATATTTCATAACTGTATTAATTTCATTAATCCAAGGATTTCTTTTATGTAAAATAACTCCAGGAAATAACAGTTTTATTTAATCATTTATCCCAGTTTTATTAATTCACAGAATTAATATTAATATTATTTACATTTAATATGTAAATGATATGGTTATTTATTGTACATTATAAATACTTTTGAAGACATAGTTGGATTGTGATATGCATTTATCCAAAATACTTAGAAAATTCAGCCTGCGCTTTTATGGTTATCATTAAAATAATGAAATATTATATATACTTCTTTAATAGTCTTTGAAAGTAGTACAGAAGAAAATAGAGAGGCTGGCCTGACTTTCTAGCTATTTTAAGTGTAAACCAAATAATAATTCTGTGGACTGTATACCCATACATTTTCATTGTCATAAAACTGCTGGCCATTTCACTATTTAGACATTTGTATTGCCACGGTGTTTAAAAATTGGCTTTATTGTAAGAAAAGTATATCAATCCCTCATGTGTCTTTAAAAGAAATGGAGACCTAAAAGCAGTTCATATTTGTTTGGTTCATTTTTCAGTTCCAAGTGTCAAGAAGAATCCTCTCTTCCCAAGGCTTCTGTGGTGTGTGCATGTAAATTGCTCTTTGCTGTTGACAGGTTGCTGTTGTGAAGAATATGGCTATTTATTTCAAAAGGGATTTTTCCAGACTACTAACCTTTCTGGACTTGAAATGAATTTTCTAATACATAACTGACCTTTCAACTGTCTAACCCCTAAACACATAAACAATTTTCCTTTCTATTTCTCAAAATCGCTTTCACTGTGTCATATGTTGTGTTTCACTCTATCTGTGCATTTTCCTAGAGTAAAGCAAGGGTAGATGGAGAAAATAATGGGAGGGAGAAGTTACATGGGTGAATTCATGATCCATAAAAGTATTTCACAATGATTACATTTTCCTGCACTAGTGAGTAAGGGTGTCATCCTAGTTTCCAGAGTGCTTTTTCTTTCTTTCTTTTTTTCTTCATTCTTTGTCCTTAACTGTAAAATTGTGTGAAATTGATAAATCACTGATTTCAGATTTTAGAATGGCCTTTATTTTATACTTTTATATAAACTTTTAAGAGCAAATATCAAAAAGCTATTTCATGATAATATAGTTATCAAGAAACAAAAATTCACTCACTCAATATAAGCCTGTTCATAGTCTTCTAAGTGCAGAGAAGGTATTCTTTTTAGAATTATGGAAAGCGAAGACAGTGGTATAAAATCACAAAAACGACACTCTCACAAAGCTACCTGCAGGAATATTCTCACCCAAACAATTGTTATTTTACCAAGCCAGGGGAAGTTTCATAAAACACCAACAACATTCAAGAAAGTACTATGACAAGCACACATTTTCTTCATAGACTTGCAAAAGGGTGTAAAGTGGGCCGGAGGGTTAGCTCAGTGGTTCTGGTGCCTGCCTCGCACGCTCAAGGTCCTGAGCTCGATTCATGGAAACCACATATAATGCTGGGCATGGAGACTCACGCCCACCAACAATCAACACCTCATACCACAATGCCAGGCGTGGTGGCTCACGCCTGTAATCCCAGCACTCGGGAGGCAGAGACTGGAGGATTGCTGAGTTTGCAGTGGCTTGCCTGGGCTCCATAGTGAGCTCAGGGACAGCCTGAACTACAAAGCAAGACCCTGTCTCAAAAAAAAAAAAAAAAAAAAAAAGGTGTAAAGTTTATCAGCTCTTGGAGTAGTATTCTCGTGTGTGTGTGTGTGTGTGTGTGTGTGTGTGTGTGTGTGTGTGTGTGTGTGTTGTTAGAGAATGAACACAGGGCTTTCACACCAAATTATTTTCCTGCCTCTTTTTATTTATTTAAAAAAAATCTAGACAGAATCTCAGAGAGTTGTTAAACTGCCCATGGTGTGCTTGCATTTGTGCTTTTCCTGGGTCAGCCTTCTAAACTGCAGAAGTTACAGGTATCTCCACCATGTCTGAAATAGGTAAAACATTTAATAGGGACTTTTATAGAATGAAGCAGAAACTAATAACATGCACAAATATATTTGCAATAAGATGTTTTCATTTGTATTAGTTTGATCTCTGTAAAAAATCACAACACTTATGACTAAGGAATAAATCAAGCCTACCCTATTTAATTCCTGAACAAAGTGTCAATATTTTATTATTGATATTTTAGCAGAATTCCTTCTGAACCCGTCTTTCATTCCCTAGATCTTTCTTTTTTGAACTGAATTTATTGGTACCTTTCAGATGTATATTATGATCATACTCACCATTGAGAATGTGTACCTAAGGCTATACTTTCATGGATCATTTCTACAGTTCGAGAATGTGTACCTGTGCATGATATATCTGGATTGTTATTGTTCTCATT
>PVIC010045015.1:0-14781 GCA_004025085.1 Thryonomys swinderianus
AAAAAAAAAAAAAGATGGAGCTGAGAGCAAGACAATTTGGAAAATGTTCATGCACAAACACATCATTTCTAGAGAAAAAAATAGTTTAAATAACCAGCACCATGAATTAGTGTTGCAGTGAGCTCCTGTGATTATAATTACTGTTTTAACAACTCATCCCAAATTTCAACGAATTCTAAAGATATATACTTATTATTCATCAACATAAAGGAAAAGGTGATGGGGTTAGCATGGTCCTTTACCTACAGAACAGATATGGGACTACTGAGGAGGAGGCAGACCCAGTCTGTCTTATTCACCTTGCCACAAATTTTAGCTTGCACCCTCTAAATCTTAGAAAATCTATCTACTTTAAGATTTGAGGAGTTCTGGACTAAACCAGAAAGAAGGTTTGCTATCTTTCAAAAGAACAGGTTACAGTAATTACAATTCTACCTGATTCTACCACACAACACCAAACTTTTTTTTTTTTTAATTACATCAGCCAGCACTCTGTGGCAAGCCTCAGAGCCTGATACACAAATTCTAGGCCAGAATGTATCCTGGAAAATTTTTTTTACGTCATTTTGTGCCGGTGTGTTTTAATCACAGAAAGCACTGAGAGCTAAGGAATATGAGTGCTTCGTAATGAAAATCGGGAGGCTGGAGAAACTCTGTCGTGCTTTACAAGAAGAGAGAAACGAACTCTATAAAAAAATTAGAGAAGCAAAAATGCCTGACAAAGATGACCAAAGTCAACATACCTCGGATGAAGAGCCAGGGCCAGACAGCTCTGTGAGTGGAGAGATGGATCCAGACGAGGTCAGCAGCGTTCAAAACGCCGTCGACAGTCTGGCCGCTGCCTTCATGGTAATTCAACACCCAGAGTCCACAGTGGAGCCATGCTCAGTCTGTCCAAAACCGAGCAGCCCTCACAGGGGCGCGCCCTCTCCCCTCAAGGAGCCGGAACAAGCCCCTCCGCCTGCTTCCCGGGCTTCGGAAAGTCCTGTGCTTCCCTCAGTTCCTGCGACTGAGGCCCCCGTGGCCAGCCACAATCCTGCACAACTGGCCGCAGAGCTGGGAAGTCGAGCTCTCGACACCGAGGTCCAGGCTGACCGGCAGCCCCGGAAATCAGAGGCAGAAGCTTCCGGTCAGGCACTCCCGGCCGTTACCCAGGAGCCGCTACCCAGGATTGAAGACGGTACTTCCGCTGAAACAGGAACTTCCGGCCAGGCCCCCCAATCCCAGGTCGTGACGAAATGCCCCACTCCCGAAGAAGCTTCAGAGCAGTCTCTGCAGACCTCGACTATGGCCTCCTTACCCCAGGTGGAGGCAAATGGACTCCCTCTCGCAGAAGCTTCTGGCATGGCCTCCACCCAAACTCCCCTACATGAGGATGAGACAAATGGTCTTGCCCCACCTCCCCCAGAAACGGAGAATGTTCCAGGTGCAGTGCTTGGGAGTGGGCCTAGGAGGCCAACCTGACCTGAAGCCTCAGAAGAACTGCCTCTAGAGACCTCAGCTAGGGCCTATCTTCCCAAAATAACGGACACCAACCTGGAAGGAGTAGACTAAGCCTCAGCGTGCCTGCAGAGGCTTTCTCCTTGACTTTGCGTCTGGTCACTGCACATTGTCTCTGAAAGAGGCTTTAAGATCTAAGAACAGCAAATGGAAGAGTTAGGATTGAGACATCTTTTAATTTATGCAGAGTACATTCAGATTTTGTTCTTAATTTATAACTAATGCAGAGGTTTTTCTAATTTAATACTAATAGTGTTATTTTCCCAAATGACAACTAAACATTCTAGTAGCAAAGTTTTCCATTAAGATAGTTCTCGATTTTTAACAGTAACTTTGATGTTGAAATGGCTTCTACATGACATAAACACTGGCAATGTAATGTTATATTGATTTCCAGACATAGTTTAATAAATTCTGTATAACTGATATATGCCCAGATTCCATTTGAACAGTATATATACATAATATATGCATGTGTTATGTGAATATATACACATGGATGTGTGTATACATGTGTGCACATATACATATATAAATGTATATGTTACACGTACATTTCTCTCACCCCTTATTGATTTTTCTCTATGCAAAGCAAATGCTAATCAAAAAAGCATCTTCTTTTACTTTTCAGTGAGATATAGTAAACTAATGCTATATGAATTAGGAGTAGGTCCAAAACAAATGCTTAGCTCATCATTTCATTGTATAAAAACAAGTAACCAATGTTAGGCCAATAAATTCAACCAATTGATCTAATGACAGAATAGCACTTATATTACATTGGAAAACTGCTGGAAGCACAAACACAAGAGGCCTTGAACAGCTATATATGTGATTCACCCCTTCCAACTGTTTGTCCTACACTCTTCTGCAAGCTCCCTCACACTGTCCTCCACATGGGAAGGCAGCAACACACCTGGCTGCCTGCAAAAAAAAAAAGAAAAAAGGTTACAAGTGGGAAAGGAGCTAGGGACTGAGTGTTGTGAGAAAAGATTGTGCCCTTGGACCAGAGATTTAGCTCAGAGGTTCCAGCGCCTGCCTCACAAGTGCAAGGTCCTGAGTTCAATCCCCATAACCACAAACAACAATGCTGGGTGAGGTGAGTCACGCCCACCAGCAATCAATACCACATACCACAGTGCTGGGCGTGGTGGCTCAGGCCTGTAATCCCAGCATTTAGGAGGCAGAGGCAGGAGGATTGCCGAGTTCCAGGCTTGCCTGGGCTACATAGTGAACTCAGGGCCAGCCTGAACTACAAAGTGAGACCCTGTCTAAAAAAAAAAAAAAAAAAAAAAAGATTGTGCCCTGTCCCCTGCCTCTTCTGCTGCTGACATCTCAAGACAAAATATTCATCTCTTCCTGTTTTGACTCCAGTCTGTATTCTGAAAGCATGTGCTCCTTCTTTCCAAATGCCCCCATTTACAGGAGGAAATTACACATAGTCCTCATTCCAATTAATGCTAAGTAGAATAATTATTTTCCAAAACAGACATATACACAGGGTTTCAATAGGAATCATGAGGCTTAGAAAACAGTGCTTTGAGGATTTTTCTGCTGCTTTGAGGATTCTTCTACTGCCCAGAAGCACAATAATAATAATAATAATAATTCCCTACTCAAAATACTGGGGGAAAAAAAGTGAGGATTCAAGAGAGAGCAAAAAGTTAAAACACAACTTTGAAATATTACAACTTGAATATTACATTGTTATTGCTTGACAAGAACCTTGAATAAGCAAAAATTAGTCTAAATGGGATGAAGGAACACTACACCAAAGAAACAGGGAGGAGAAAGGAAAAGAGGCAAGGAGGGAAATGGAAGCCAGAAAAGAAAAAATGTCATACCTTTAGAAGTTGCACTCAAGTATAAAAGTGGATAAAAGCAAAATTCTCTACTACTTGTTCAGGAAATCATTCATCAATGTTGCATGTGGCTGTTTGCCAAAGCACAAAGAGCTTGTAGGCCGCAACTATATGTTACAAGAATTGTAAACTGCATGAGATTTGTTTGAAGTAGACAGTGAGGGTAATAAAAAAATGCTAGTCAAGGGGAAAAATTAGGAAAAAGTAAGTCAGTATTTCAGAATCCATGTGTTTTAAAGGCTTAAAATATAACCACAGAGGTATGCAGCCAAATTCAACATTACTGGAAATTAAACATTCATTTAATTCAGAGTTAAATATTCACTATAACAATCCAGGAGGGTCTCTTTTCCCTTTATTTGCAGAAGTTGAATTTCCAAGAATGGAGTAAGACTAGATAATCATAATAAAGTCTTAATCTGAATGTTTAGCAAGAGGTGCCAACATCGAGTAAATCAACTACTTCAACACCCAAAGTTCATTATTTTCACCCAAAAGTCTTTCATGGCAACACATTAGTCACTACTGTATGTGTCTTGGGCAGAGTTTCAGATACAATAATGTGCCTGAAGTTTGCAAAGCTTAATATAGGCTTTGGAAGAATTATTCTAATATTCAAACAATGTTTCGTTGTTATCCTTTGTGTTAGAATATGGCATCCCTAATTATAACAATAACTCAGAAGAGCTAAAAGTAGAACAAATTTCTATTCTTTCTCAAGTTCATGTAGTTATTCTTAGAGATCCCAAGACTTTCTAGAAACACTAAATTTAATAACATAATTTGTTATTAAAAAGGTATTTCTCAAACTCACTAGTAATTGGTTTTATTTTCTTTTCTATTTTCATTTTTCTTTGTTACATCTGATTCAATAAGAATATCTACCAATAAGTTTGATTTTATTCTATTTTTTAATTTTCCCTAAGTAGAATGCATGAAGTGTCAACACTCTGAAAACACTTAAGTGTGTGTGTGTGTGTGTGTGTGTCTGTGCATATATTTGTTAACAGAGGAAAAAGACTCAGAGAAAGGAAACATTTAAAAAAAGCTACCATTGCCAGGCGTGGTGGCTCATGCCTGTAATCCCAGCACTCGGGAGGCAGAGACAGAAGGATTGCTGAGTTCAAGGCTTGCCTGGGCTACATAGTGAGCTCAGGGCCAGCCTGAATTACAAAGTTATACCCTGTCTCAAAAAAAAAAAAAAGCTACCATCAAAACGCACTAAGTCCTACAAAACAGAAGAACAGCTGAAGCAGAATGCACAGTTGCTATGGTTTGTATGTGTCTTCCCAAAGTATAAGTGGTAACTTAGTACTCAAACTAATCAGGGTTAAGAAAGTACTCAAGGGTCAGTCAACCCTCATAAATGGCTTCATAAGAAGAGGAAGAGAGACCCAAACTATCATGCTTGTTTTCTCTCACCATCTGATGCCATCTACCACGCTGCAATGCTGCAAGAAGGCCTTCACCAGGTGCAGATATACACGGCACCGTGCTCATAGACTTTGCAGACTCCAGAATACTAAGTCTAATAGCTCTATATTCTTTGTACAAGTGTGACTTCATTCTGGTCTTCCTAAGCGGGAAGAGAAGGGTGCACCTCCTATGGTCACTGTCTCTTAGCAGGGTGGCATCTGTGAGGGCAGTATTACAGTATTACAGTCACTTTTGTCTCTGCCATATCACTGTCCAGCTGAGAATGGATCCCTGAGTGAAAAAAGTCAAAGAGAATATTGAATCCATTTATGTTTTAATCAGTGAGTGAGAAGAAAGTAAGCCAGAGTCAACTATAAATCTTACCAGGCAGCCATGCCCTGACTCATGCTATGTGCCAAAAGATTTTTTGCCATGATACAACTCATCTCCCCAAAATACCTAGTACTGACTACCTGTGTGTGCTGTCCTAGCTGGGCCATCTGGCTGCTTACTGGTCCATTATGAGAAAACAGTTCCAGAATTCCTCCAATTCAATCTGGGAGTAATTTAAAGCAATACCCAAAGGAAGAAGAGTGAGAGCTTTTTGTAACAAATTAATTAGCTCCCATACAAGTTAACTGATCATCTTTAGAAGTTAAATGGAGCAGAACAAATAAACATAAAAAAATTAAAAAGACAGAACAAGATAGTCACAATAAATAAGGTACTTGTTGTTTATATTTACATTTTTCCCCCAAAAAAATCATGTACAGGGCTTTTAGAAGCAGGTTGGATTACGAGGGCTCACAGCTGACTTGTCTTTAAGAAGCAGGGTTTGGACAGAGGAAGCAGACCACTAGGGCCGTGCCCCAGAAGGATTTAACTCCCTTCCCAGCTCTTCCCTTGAGTCCCTCTCTGCTTCCTAGATAACATACCATGAGCAACTATTCCTCTACCACACCCCCAGCCCAGTGGTGGCAAACCTATGGCACATGTGCCATAGCAGGCACACAGAGCACTCCATCAACATGCCAGCCACAGCATCCCAGCAGCCTAAGATCAGATATTCACGTTTAATTTGTGTTGGCATTTTGCAGTAAAAAGTAGCTTTGGGGTTGTAGTTTAGGCACTCAGTCTATAAGAGATTCGCCATCTCTCTGCCACACTACCCTGCCTTGGAGCCAACAGGCTATGGACTGAAAGCTCTACAAGTGTGAGCCAAGATAAACTATTCCTTTAATTTGCAGGTGTTGGACACTGTGTCCCAGCAACTAGGAAAGTAACTAGAACAGAATTAAAGTCTAGAAGACAAACAGGAATAGTGAACGGCGTAAAAAAAGACAACCTCAGAAGAAAGTGTATAGACAGTGGGAGCCATGTGCCAGGGCACAGGGATAGGGTATAAGGTATGTTTTCTACAGAATTAAAACAGTGACAAAACTGGCTACTAGCCAGTCTGCTCTTTGCCAACATCACACACTGAGATCCTGAAGACCAGGAAAAGTATCTTCCCCGTCAGAGGATCGCTCTCACTGTGGGCTTCCAAGGTAGCTTGGAAGCCCCTGGTGTGAGGTGACATGCAGTTTACAGAAGACAAATCAGGCAAATAAAATGGGGAAAAATTATCACTTTTGCATAGGGCACTGACAAAAGCTTTAAATATTGACACTATTCAGTGCATCGGGTAGAGGCAGATGAGCGTGCTCATGAACCATTCTACAACATTGGTCATCTGTCTTTTTCTTGTCCATCTGTCAGAGTTCCTTCAAAGAGCAATTTGGCAGCATTTTACATTTTCTAATGTGCAAGATCACAAATTATCTAGTGAAGAGCAGGCATATGGCTTGTGCCTGCATGCATCCCTTCCCTGAAGGGAACTCACTGCTCAGGGTACACACAGTCTGCATGGGGCTGTGCGTCACAAAGCCCCGGCCCCTCACCCAGTCCCAGTCTCAGGGCTGCACCTGCCACAGCAGAACACTTGGAAAATGAATACCTCGGAAACAGTGGCAGCTCTAGAATTTCAGTGAGAAGGGTGCTTACGCACTGTAACCTAGTTGAAAGAAGGCAAGACTCATCATGAAGTGGAGCTCGACTCCAGGCAACTACTGTGTTTCCTCAAATGTCGTGTAGGTATTTCCTGGCACTGATGCCCCTCCCATCTAACATGCCCAAATTTACCAAGAAGCATCCATTCTAATCCAGCTCCTGGTTCTCTCTGCCGCCACCAGCAAAGGACAGCCCACTGCAGAAGGAAATGAAGGGAGGATGAGTGGAGTTGGGAGAAGGGGAGAGAAACTTAATACTGATCATCACATTTGAGCTCTTGGGTCCACTTTTCAGAGGAGATATTTTCTCTTTCTGAGCAGACTGTTGGCTAGGTGCCTTTACCCACATCCTATGATGAGTTGAGGTGAAGAGAAGCTCAAACAACTGAAGTATTGTGAGGCATTGAAAAAAAGTTCAAAATTATAATATTTGACATGTTGAAATTCTTTCAAATCTTTCTTCTCATTTTAACTTCTCAATTTATCTTTAAAATCTTAACTGCAAAAAAAAAGATGAGTAATTACAAAGTGAATGCTTTCATGTAATCTGGGCCAAGAAGTAGAACATTTCGCACTCCTAAAAGATTCTCTTTCTCTTCTCCAGAGAAACAATTTTTCCTTTTTGTTGTTGTTGTTGTTATTGTTGTTGTTGTTGCAGAACTGGTGATCAAACTCGGGCCCCGGTGCTTCCAAGGTAGGCACAGTACACCTGACTCCCTGGCCTCACACCCATTTTCCTGAACATATATTTGTTTCATCTGTGCAAGTGTGTACCTACGTGGATGGAATTCTTTGTATTTTTATGAAAGTATGCTTTTACTCAAAACTACACACACACACACACACGACATTCATCCATGTCACAGCCTATAGTAGCGAGTGGCTTGTCAATATCATTGTCATAGACTAATGTATAATATGAATATACCACAATGTATTTATCCATTCCATTGTTGAATTGTTCCCAGAGATTTGATTTTCTTTAATATACTTTCCATTTCTTTGTGTGTCCATTGTTCTCTGCTATATTTTGAGATTTATGTACTACTTGTACACTTTCATATTTATAAACTTAAATGGGCCATTATAGCCTCTTATAAGCCAGTAATAATTTCCCTTTCTCATGTCTAATAATGATAAGAAATATCTCTCCTAATTTCTTTTATTAGTCATATTAGCAATTTCTCAATTATATTACATTGTTTTAAATCAGCTTTTGGTTTTCTCTATTTTTATTTCCTCTATCATACATTTGTTTTCTATTTCATCAATTTATGTAATCATCTTGATGTATGTAAGCAATCATCCTAGTATTTTTCCAACTTCTTGAGCTAGAATAAGAATCAGTTAGAACACTGATTTTTCCCCCTTTTCCTTCTTAACGTGTGGCATTTAAAACTATCTCAAAATGGCTTCAATGACATCCTACAAGTTTAGATCCATTTATTTTCACTGTGATTTCAACATATGTTTAAAAGTATATTAATTTCTAAACACCTAAAATTTTTTAGTTCTATATTATCTTTTAACTGACAGACTAACTCTACTATAGTCATAGACCATACTCTGTGACTTAAAACATTTGAGGTACCTTGAAACTTTATAGCCCAATATATGGTTGATTGTGGCAAATGTTCCATGTGCAGTTGTTAAGTGTATGTAATACGGCAAGTTAATCTTGTTAAATATGTTGTTCAAACCTTTATCCTTAGTGATTTTATTTATCATTTGTCTTCAGACATTGGTTCTATCAGTCAAAGCTCCTATTGTTACTGAAGACTTTTCTATTTAGCCATTTTGTTCAAGTATTTTCCTTTTATTTGATGTATTCAAAAACTACACTTGTGATATTTTTGTTGGAATGACCATTTTATGATGAAATATTCTCTTTCTTTTTTTCTTTTTTTGGTACCAGGGATTAAACTCAGGGTCTTGTGCTTGCGAAACAGGTACTGGAACCACTGAGCTAAATCCTCCAGCCCTGAAATACTTTTTAATGTTTAGTAATGTTTATTGCCTTAAAATCTACTTTTCTTGATATAAATATAGACAATGAGTTTCTTTTGGTCAATATTTACATGCTACACTTTCTCCCACTCTTTTGCTTTTAATTTTCCTGAATTCTTTTAATTTGTAACATGTACTTCTACACATTAAGTTGAAATTTATTTTGTTTTTGTTTTATCTCTGACAGATTTTGTCTTCTAATTGGAGGCTTTTATTTATGTATAATCTGATCACCAGTATATATAAACTCTTTACCCTATCTGTTTTATACCTATCCCATATTTTGTTTTTCTTATTCTATTATTTTATTGCAGTATTTCCTTCCTTATTTTTACTTTTTAATTGTCTTCTTTATTTTTAATCTATACAGTATTTCATTATGCTTTTAGTGGTTACAGTGATTTCAATATTCACTTTACATTTAATTAATATCTAATTAATATTACTTTTTCTACTTCCTAGCCACAGTAAGCTCTGAGAACATTTTAACTCCATTAATCCCTTTTCTACCATCTAATTCATCTTCTAATTTATAGTCCCTTTGTCTTCAACTCTAAGTCATCATCAAAACAACCCACTGAGTTCTTCATTTCAGTTAACATACATTTTATTTGTACATATTCTTTTTGATTGTTTTTCAGTACTAGAGCATATGAACATCCCCAGGTAGGAACTGCTGGGATTACAGTACCATATACCACAGTGCTGGGCGTGATGGCTCACACCTGTAATCCCAGCACTCAGGAAAGCAGAGACAGGAGGACTGCTGAGTTCAGGGTTTGCCTGGGCTACATAATGAGCTCAGGGCCAGCCTGAATTACAAGGCGAGACCTGTGTAAAAAAAAATAAATACCCACAATATGGAAATCTAAAAGGTTTGTCTTATATAAGAAACTAACATGTATGTGTGTATACACATCTCTATAGATAATAAATAAATAGGACATTTGTTTTCAAATGGATCATGAAACAAGAAATGGAGGGAGGGAAGAGAAGAGGATTAAAAAAAGAAAGAATTGAGGCCAGAGATTTAGCTCAGTGGTTCCAGTGCCTGCCTCACAAGCGCAATGCCCTGAGTTCGATCCCGGTAACCACATACAATGCTGGGCGTGGAGACTCACGCCCACCAGCAATCAATACCACATACCACAGTGCCGGGCATGGTGGCTCACACCTGTCATCCCAGCACTCCAGAGGCAGAGGCAGGAGGATTGCTGAGTTCGAGGCTTGCCTGGGCTATATAGTGAGCTCAGGGCCAGCCTGAACTACAAAGTGAGACCCTGTCTTAAAAAAAAAAAAAAAGAATTGAAGATTTTAAAAAACAGATAAAATGGAGCTTTTGCAAACAGGAAGAGGACTCTCCTTGATGCACATAATCACTGTGTACTACAAACGTGTACTAATAAAAATGACTTAGGAAAAGCTAGTACATATATATTACAGGTGGAATTCTGTCACTGGTTGAAGCTGGTATAGATTTTTGTTAACTTGGTTTCAAACTAGAGCTTTAGAAATGTGGCCACTTTCGTAGAATTTTTGAGACAGAATTACCGTAGGGAAGGACCTGCCAGCTGCTTGTACACTGTCTGCACGGAGCCAGGTAACCGGTTCTTTGTCGGTTTATTTTTGGCCAGTGTCTTAGCTACCTAACAGCTCCAGCCTCAGTCAGCTTTCAAAGCGGGGCCCTTTCTTCAAACTTCCTGCGAGCGAGGGCAGACAGGAGCAGCTGCTGCCTCTCCAACTACCGGTTCCCCATACGGCCTCCCCCAAAGGCCACTGAGCCGCCACTGGGCGTCCCTGCCTGCGTCCGGCCTCCGCGTGGCACAGAGAGAACAGCAGCGCCACCTACTGAGCTGCTGGGAACAGTGTCCCGGCCAGCCCAGGCCTGCTTTGTCGCTTGAGGACTGAAAATCAACCACAGTAGTCTTCCTCCTCTGCCAGTTCAAATGACTGTCTGCCGCTGTCAGGCTGAAAAAGATCTCAGGGAAGTTTATTCTGCGCTGAACAATAACAACAAAAACCTATTTGACGCTGGGATCCAGGCATCTTCCACTGGACAACTGGACAAGCCAGCGAAGGCTGAGAACACTGACCAGTCATGAGCCTGAACTGGACACCAGCTGAGACAAAAGAGGAGAAAGCCTGAATGGATCACTCAGAGGAGCACTGGCAAGTTACAGACAGACATGTGCGTACCACACTGACAAACCCTCAGGGAACTCAAGAGCTCAGCACACTGGTGACACATGGCAAAGGACGGAATTGTAGGATGTAGGTTTTCTATGTCCCTTGGCTTCTACTGCTCCTCTCGCCAAGCTTAGATGAAAAGTCCATGTTGGCTTCTTCAGTGGTTTGCTTTACTTTTGAATCACCAATAAATAAATATATGGACTTTTTCTCTTGAAATAGCTGCTTTGGAGATGCCCTAAACTGCTTGGAAAATCTTACCAGGACGACTCTCAAAGTATAAAATATCTTTCCGTAATGCACAAATTCCTATCAGGACACTTCTAAAACTCATCAGTAAAAAATATTTTTAATGCTTTGAGTATCTAATGATATGCAAACCTTACTTCAATACATGCATATCTACATAGGTACATGTTCACCGAAGTAAACACCTGACTAGTTGAGAACCCGACACACACTGATTTGGTCCCGTTCCTGCAGCCAGGTAGCAGCCCGAGCACCTTGGGGACTCCACCCTCCTAAGACACTGGCCTTTTGGCCCCTACACGCTGCTGCCATCCTAGCATGTGTAAAGGAGCTGTAGGTGTGCGACTCCTCTAAGAAGAAATCAGGCAAAAACCCATGACGGGAGATGTGCTAAGCATTGCCATCCTAGACAGGATATTTACAGAGTCAAGGAAGACTGCAATATTCACACACTAAACTACAATGTCTTAAGCCATTACCATGAGAATCATATGTGAGGAAGGGTAAGTATCATTCTGCTAGAGGTTTTGACAATTTATTATTACTTCCTTTTGCATACCGCTCAGAGAAGCAATCATTTCAAGATGACATACTAACACAAGAATGTGTGCTGTCTGTGAGCATCTAGTCGCCATGCATCTTCCTGGCTCCCTTCTTTTTGAAAGCTCCTGTGTTTTGAAAATGTTCCTAGGCAACCTTTCAGCTGCTGACCGGATTGGCCTATTCTTCCACCCCTAGCATTCAGTTAAAGGGGGGGTGGGTTAGAGTACTAAATGTGTGAGCGCCAGGCTGTTGTCACCAGTACAAGGCCACATTTAGCCAGTAGGTGCACTCCAGGGAGAATCTGCTGGAACACTGGCAGGCAGCACCCTAGACATCCCGCAGAACCCTAAACACAGAGTTCTCAACCCCTATGTGGCTGCTTATTGGAAAGTACGAGTACAGATTCTGTACCTGGACATCACATCCGGACCCACGTTCTCAATGACTGTCACCCCTGTCCTACAGCTCACAGTTGGCTGAGGGCCCCAGGGGTATTTTACATTGATCTCTGATAATTACCACCTCAGGATCCTGCCAGTCTGTCAAGCTCATTCTCAGTCTGATTGTCACTCCCAATATCTGAGACCTCTGACGCTTTGTGCTGCCTGCAAGGTGGCTGTGCACACTTGCTGTCTCTTCACTGGACACAGCTAATGGTGTAACAGTATTAAGTGTGGCTTCATTTCCTGGAGGCTTGTCCATGTCAGGAATTGTGCTGGACGTACTGAGCAATCTGGATATATGCACAGAGTGCTGACTCTGTGATTCTACAGCCTGCACTCCCACCTACTGAAAAGACGGCCTTCCCCATCATAGAAACATGTGCACACAGGCACACATACTGTGCACAGAGAGCAGTCCTTGGAACCTCCTTTTACTGACATCTCAGTTATTAATCTATATGTCTTCATTCAGTCACCCATGTCCTTATGTGCATGACCATGTTTTACCCTGGTCTCAAGAATTGCGTGGAAGTTATCAAATCTGTCCTTGTAATACATATTTAAAACAGCTATCACAAGTGGCCACAAACTACCTAACAACGTTTTAAGAAAGACATCAATGTGGCATGATTTCATCTTGAACTTGTGTTGAATTTTGGGAAAAGGTAATACTCATTCACTCTCAGTAATTCACTCAGTCCAGAGCACTTCTCCACATTGGTCAAGAAAATGGAAAAATTGAGACATTCGTCAAGACTTTGTATCAGCAAGGTGTCTGTTGTGTCAAACAGGAAAAAGAGAAGGATTGAAATTTTAGAGCAAAGATTAGTGTAGAATAAAAATGAGTCTTTGAAGACAGGCATAGAGATACATACCTATCATCCCAGATTTCTTGGAGTCTTTGGCAGGAGATTCATAAATTGAGTCTAACTGGTGCAACTTAACAACAAGACCCTGTCTCAAAATAAGAAATAAAAAATAAAGTTCAGGATAGTGATTTAGCTCAATGGTTCTGGCACTTGCCTCACAAGTGAAAGGTCCTGAGTTCGATCCCCAGTACCACACACCACATTGTTGGGTGTGGTGGCTTATGCCTGTAATCCCAGCATTTGGAAGACAGAGGCAGAAGGATTGCTGTGAATTTGAGGCTTGCCTGGGCTAGTGAGCTCAGGCCCAGTCTGAACTACAAAGAGAGACCCTGTATCAAAAAAAAAAGTTCAAATTCTGAGTACCACACACACACAGACAAAAAGACTTTGAATGTTAAAAAAAGATTCATCCATATGGCAGGACATCAAATGCTTTTTTTCCTATTGACTCAAATTCAACTAAAGCCCTAAAGTCAAACTCCACAGGTGCTAAAGTGGCCTCACTTTCTACAGACCTGGACTATCGTCACAGAACTTTGTTAGAAAATGCCCTCAAGTGATCATCAGTAGTCTGCCATCCCCCTTTAACTTATATTTGAGAAAATGAGAATTACAAAGACAATAAACACTGGTAGGTACCAACGTCTTTGAACTGTCAGACTGCTGTGTCAGTTCTGTCTCCTCTCTGACAAGATGTGTGGTATGAGAAGATTTAAGGTACAGGCAGAAAAACTTGACAAGTATCCAGAGAGGTAGGGAAAGGAAAAAAAAAAAAAACAGAGTACATTGTCATGGAAACCCAGGGAAGAAAGTGAGTGGGCAGCTTTCTCAAGTGCTGCTGAGAGGTTCCACCGAGAAAGGAAAAGATTCATTGTATTTAGAGATAATGGAACAGTGGTTTCCTTGATGAGAGCAATTTGTCCAGAGCGTGCAGGATGGAAGTGAGATCACCCAAGGTGAAGGACTAACACAGAAAATCCAGACAGCCCTGTGAACAAGCTGTAAAAGGGGAGAGAGAGAAAAAGAGATGAGTAACTGAAGGTAAATGTAAATTCCACAGGAAATTTTTTTAAAACTTTAAATTTAATTTATCGGTACATTTCATATATAGATAGATATATAGAGATAGATATATCTATATATATATATATCACATCACAATTACACTCCACATTATTTGTACCAGTATATGACATAACTGAATTCTCATTTTTCCCCTCCCCCTACCTACCCTTCCACCCCTCGCCCCTACATACACAAGCTTTGTTTCCTTTTCTTAACCATCAGTTTTTTTCTTCCTCCCATTTACTCCTAAACCCTATTTCCCTTTGAATATTTACTATTTCATAATATTGATCATGTATTCTAGAACACATTTACAACTTCAGTTTCTCAATTTTTAAAAAATTTAACATTAAGAGTATGAAGTACTCAAGGAAAATCAGCCTGAAGTTAGGTACATACTACATGGAGCTGAGATCTTTATATATGAGAGTGATGGGTTCTTGAAAAGCTAGAACTACATCACATAATTTTTAATAATATTTAAAACAAAGATCAGGTTATTTGTAATAATGTAAATAAAATAGAGAAGGAATTAACTATATGATCATTGAAAGTTAAAATTCCTAAAATGGACAGTTGTCCAATAGTAGAA
>PVIC010045016.1:0-14784 GCA_004025085.1 Thryonomys swinderianus
TTTTTTTTTTTCTTTTCCTTCCTTGTGGAAAACGTAGGGGCTTTATTTGGATTTTTTTTCCTTTCTTTTGCCTGTTGTTTTCTTTTTCATGTTGGTTCTTTTCTATTTCTTTTGCCTAATTTGTTCATTTTCTTTTATACTTAATTGGATCCTTTTCACACTTTTCTTTTTTACTTATCTTCCTTGCCTTTATTTTTCAAATTTTATTTCTTTCATTTTTATTTTCCAATAACTCTTTTATTATTTAGCTTTATAAATTTCAGAATTTTAGTTATCTATTAGTGTTGAATTCTTTTCTATTGTTAATCATTGTATCATTGTATAGTTGTTGCATTTAGTAAATATTCACTCTGTCAATAGTTGGCTTTTCTGTTTATATAATTATTACAGATCTCTTTTTCAGTTGTTTAGGGGGTACAGTTGTAGTTTTTATTGGTTCTCATGGTATATCAATATCCAATTTGCTTCCATCCATTATTTTTGCTTATTTCTTTGCTTTCACGAGTGATGGTACAGTTGTTGCTATTCATTGGTTTTTACTGTATACCAGTATCTACTTTGTCTTTGTTTCATCAACAGTACTAAACTTAATGGTCAACTACACTGCATTTTCCCTCTCAAAAGAATGAAAGAAGCCAGGTCATGTGATAAAGTCACAGCCCACAGTTCTTTAAGAGTGTGTCATTAACAAAGGAAATCTCCATACTAGCAACAAAATTTTTCCACCTTAATTGACCCTGAACAATAAGCAAAATATAAGCAAATAAAAACAAGACAATCTAAGCAATAAAATGTCCCAAAACTCCCAACTTCCGCAAATATAAAACATAAGAATATCAATGTAGAGGAAATAAAAAACAAAAATAAATGAAGTGAAAATGAGAATTAACTTGTGGCATATACTGGTACAAATTTCCCAGTGTTATATGTGATTTTGAGATGTATATAAATTGTACCAATAAAGAATTCAATTTTTAAAAAATAAATAAATGAAGTGATAAAAGAAAAAATACACTGATAAAGTGCTCACCAAGCTCAAAGAAGATGTAACTAAACAGATAACAGACTTAATAGAGTGTAACAGAAATTAATGTAAAACTAGTCAAGATAAAAAATATGCAAAACATCATGATGAATTTAGCAAAGGTTGAGAGCCTATGAAACATTCCAAATAGAAATACAAGAGATTTTTAAAAATTCTACTGAAAGAATTCACAAAATGAGTGACCAAAACTAGTGCAATCTACATTGCTGGAATTAAAACTATGTGAGAGAGTGAATGTATAAGTCAAGGTTGAAGAGGTCTAAACAAGTTGAAATCCAGAAATTCATAAATATGGAACCAACTGGATTCCACCAATGTTAAAAACTTTATGACAAAGAATACAAGTACTTGATAAAGAGTTCCAACACATCTAAAAAGACTATAGTGACATTCCTAGTACTAAAGGGAATGACAGAAATTAGATAAAAAGAGAAATATGCATATTAAAATGATTAGCAGGGGGCTGGAGATTTAGCTCAGTAGTTCCAGTGCCTGCCTAGCAAGCTCAAAGTCCCTGGTTCCATCACCGGTAACTACATACAACAATACGGGGCATGGTGGCTCATGCCCACCAGCAATCAGTACCACATACCACAAATGCTGGCTTGGTGGCTCAAGTCTGTAATCCCAGTACTCCTGAGGCAGAAGCAGGAGGGTTGCTGAGTTTGAGGCTTGCCTGGGCTACATAGTGAGCTCAGGGCCAGCCTGAACTACAAAGTGAGATCCTGTCTCAAAAAAAGACTAACAAATGTGACTATGAAATTTATAAAAGAGGAAATGAAAGGATTCATATTAATCTAGAAATGGAAAGTGAAAACTGAAGCAGGAACAGATACGGTTTCTTTCTCTAAAAAAATACAAAAACTGGGTCAGAGATTTAGCTCAGTGGTTCTGAAACCTGCCTAGCAAGCATAAGGTCCCTGGTTTGATCCCTGGTAAACACATATAACAAAACTGGGTGTGGTGACTCACACCCACCAGCAATCAGTACTATATAGCACAATGCTGGGCATGGTGGCTCACACCTGTAATACCAACACTTGGGAAGTAGAGGCAGGAGGATTGAGGAGTTCTAGGTTTGTCTGGGCTACATAGTGAGCTCAGAGCCAGCCTGAACTACAAAGTGAGACCCTGTCTCAAAAAAAAAAAACTGTAAAAGATCAATAGTTTATGGAGCCACAGAGCCAATAGAAAAGCTACCAACTCCCTATACTGCTAACCACAGTGTGAAGTTCTAAAAGCACTTTCTTAAATGTAAATTGAGATACTAATTGATCCAGCACTCCTTCTTTGACACTAGCTTATGAAGACAATGCCACAAATATGGAAAAATATGACTATAAGGTACATTTTTTTTTTGAGACAGGGTCTCACTTTGTAGTTGAGGCTGGCCCTGAGCTCACTATGTAGCCCAGGCAAGCCTCAAACTCAGCAATCCTACTGCCTCTGCCTCCCAAGTGCTGGGATTACAGGCATGAGCCACCATGCCCAGCATTGTGGGGTGTGGTACTGATTGCTGGCGAGTGTGAGTCACCACACCCAACATCATATCATTGTATGTAGTTTCTGGGATCATAGTTACCAGGGACCTTGCACTTGCTAGGCAAGCAGCTGAACCACTGAGCTAAATCTCTGGCCCTATAAGGTGCATTCTTAAGATTGAGTGACTCATAAGAACAAAACTAAAAACATTTAAATATCTAATATTTTGGTCAGTTCAAAACCTAAATTCTGTATTTATAAAGATGTGAATACAATTAATTGTTAAAGAAACATGTACAGTCAATAAGTATTAGTCTGTGTCCATATCTATGATTTATTAGCAAGTGAAATATATAAGGAAAGAATATCACATGCATTTCATTATTGGTTTTTATAGAACAAAGTAAATGTGAAACTTGCATCAGATATATGTATACATATGTAATAACTTCAGGAAATTAGAGGAAAGGTATAAAAAACTTCAAGAGGGCTGGGGATTTAGCTCAAGTGATACTGCACCTTCCTTGGATGCAGAAGGGCCCAAGTTCAATCCCCAGTACCACAAAAAAGAAAAATTTCAAGAAGTTCCATCCAAACCAGGCACAGTGGCACACACCTGTAATCCCAGCACACAGGAGGCAGAGGCGGGAGGATCACTATAGAGTAGAAGGCAGCCCAGACTACATAATGAGTTCAAGGCCAGCCTGAACTAAATAGTAAGACCTATCTAAAAGTTCCAATCCGTGTGGAGATCTCTCAGAAAACTAGGACTAGGGGTCCCATTTGACCCGGCTATCCCCCTGCTAGGAATATACCCAAAAGAATTTAAAAACTCACATTGGAAAGACAGATGTACACCCTTGTTCATAGCAGCTCAGTTTGTGATAGCTCAATCTTGGAAACAACCCAAATGTCCATCAACTGGAGAGTGAATAAAGATGTGGTTTTTTTATAAAATGGAGTATTACTCTGCCATAAAGAATGACAAGATCGATCCATTTAGGTGCAAATGGAGACACCTGGAGGATATACTAATAAGTGAAATCAATAGATCACAGATAGACAATTTCTGGATCTTCTCTTTGGCATGAACACCTATAGATGCAAATGAGCTCTAGAAAGTAGGACAGCTTTTATAGAGTGGGAAATTTCTATAGGAAACTTGGTATGGGAATGTGATGAGGGGAAGGAATAAATATGATACAGAAAGAAAATAAAAGAGCATGTATAAAGGGTTGAGGAGGGGTGGGTGGGTAGGGATAAGGGAAAAAATGAGAATTAAATTGTGTCATATACTGGTACAAATTCCCCAATGTTATACCTGATTTTGAGATGTATATAAATTATACCAATAAAGAATTCAATTTAAATAAATAAATAAATAAATAAAAGTTCCATCCAAGAAGAGATAGCATAGGATTAGTTAAAGGTAGGGTTTCATGCCTTAATGTGTTTTACAAAAACATTATTAGAAGTGTAGTCCGATTATAATGTGCAAGGATGATTTTGTTGTACATATATCTATCACCAAGGGCAGAGTCATAGTTTGCTTAACCAATGTTAATGAACAAGTTAAAACAGTTAATAAGGGAGGAAGAACTTCCAGATGTAATGAATGTGAAGTATAAATCACAATTTAGTAAGGAATATTTTATTTGAAGTACAAAGACAAGGTTATCATACACATGCCAAAGGAAAGAGGACATACCTTAGATAGGGCCTTTCCCTCTGACAGTTGATCCCAACAACAAAGACCATGTTGGGCATCACAGATCTGGGATAGTCAAAAACAAAGTCTGGGGCCGGAGGGTTAGCTCAGTGGTTCCGGTGACTGCCTCGCGAGCGCAAGGACCTGAGTTCGATCCCCGGTAACCACATATAATGCTGGGCGTGGAGACTCACGCCCACCAACAACCAACACCGCATAGCACAGTACTGGGCGTGGTGGCTCACGCCTGTAATCCCAGCACTCAGGAGGTAGAGACAGGAGGATTGCTGGGTTCGCGGCGGCTTGCCTGGGCACCATAGTGAGCTCAGGGCCAGCCTGAACTACAAAGCGAGACCCTGTCTCCAAAAAAAAAAGAAAAACAAAGTCTGTGTATCACAAACAAATTGATGTGTAGCTGAAGAGATTATATGGAGTGATAGATGTCTGGAGAATTTCACAGGCAATTTTTAAGGCTATCTTTAAATAATAAGGGCAGATTAATTGCTCCTGCAAGTAGAAAATATAGTTCTGTACTCTCTCTTTGAAATTCATGGCACCTGAGAACCTCCAGTGATAACTGGGAACGTAAGAGAGAGAAGCAGGGCACTAGGCACCCTCTTTAATATAACAGCAAAACAGTCCTTTGGCAAAGGCCACATTTGGTAGTGAAAAATATTTGGGAAAAGTTAAGCCACAAACATCAAATGGATCCAGAAACACAGCATCAAAAGAACTCTCCCTTAGGTATTGAACTAATTTCTTATCATTAAACAAGTTCCTGCACCTTGAATAAACAAAATCCAAAGTACTTTTAGATAGACTGATTAGTTTAGAAAACATATTTTTTTTCCTGGGCTTTCCATATAGATGCAGCAAACAACATGAATATCTGGTTCAAATCCTCCAAGGTGTGAGAAGTTAAGTCTTCACTGTGAAATTCAGCAACTGTCCCAGTTACCAACTCACCTTCAGCCTGACCACAACCACCTCATGCCCTCTCTGGACAAGTTTCTCCATGACTGAGTGCATGATGAACCAGTGGCTCCCATCCAAGGACACCACCAGCAGCCTGCCTGCATGGGCAAAGCCAGATGCCAGCAGTAGACACAGGCCAGAGCCATGGGGACAGCAGCCCAGAGCCACACAGCTGCTCAGACTCTCAGCTGGTGTGAAGTACAGAAAACGAAAAGATACAGACATAAAACCTATCCTCAGAAGAGGCCTCATACATTCATAAATAAACTTACACTCACAGATGTATTTATCTTGAACAATGATTAATGATTATTTGAAGTACAAAGACAAGGTTATCATTCACACGCCAAAGGAGAGAGGACATACCTCTCTTCCAGAAAAGGGCAGTTTATGATCATTAAACTAGGGAGATTCCTAACATTTCCTTTATATGATGTTAGAAACGGGCTGTGAAGCCATGGCTTTCACTTGCAGGATTCAGCAACATAAAAGCCAAAGCAAATCTGAAGAAAGTTTCCATTAAAAGATTACAAGAAAAAAAATATGGGAAAGTTCAACTTGCACCTTTGCTTCACACTATGAAAGACTCTGTCCTAACAGAGATATTATCAACCCAGATTCTAAGTAAGCATGGGAAGGACAATGGACCTGACCTACTCACTGTTTTGAATCTGTGGTTCCTGAGTAACTCTGCCAAGGATAAAAAATGTTGTTTGTCTCATTCCACAAGGCTTCATCCTTCTTTTTCATGCTACCTGAGACTGATAGGCTTAAATTTGATTAGCAGGCCACTGGCCTCAGCTACACTTGTGGTCTCCAGAACAGAAAGAAATTCAGCTAGTGGGCTAGGAAGAAAGTCTCATAATCAGCATACCAATCATCTCTCCGTACCACTTCACAGAGTGGAGATTTCCTGGCACCAATGCTACTTAGAGGGAAAATTCTGAGTCTTTTATCAGGCTGTCCTAGCATTTCTAAGATGCTTCCACTATGCATACTACTGTACTTGCTCACAGGGAACACGAGTGAGAACTGCATTACTAGATCACATAGAGTGTGGTAGAAACAAAGAAAAGAAGCAGTTATAATACTGATCACCATGTGAACCATGGCAATAACTCAGTGAGGTTTCCAGCTGTGGCACCTGCTCACAGATAGCACCCAAACTCATAGAACAACTACAGAGCTGAGCTGCTTGCCACAAGAAGCAGACTAGGAAGTTCAAATTACCTTTGTCCTTAAACTGACATTTTATTTATACAGGTTAAGGTCCACCAAGTGATCCCATTCACACCAGAACACTCCCACTTCAGATTCTAGGGAATTCAGGGAATTAGAATGGCTTCATACAGAATGTCCAACACTTGGTAAAATGCAAGGCCAACTCTGAAGCATTTCAGAAAAGTACAGATGCTAAACCTTCTTGACTAGGGTGGGTCAAACCCCTACCAATCACCAAGAGTCATACTTGGATAAGGCATTCCAGAGTTGTGTGTGTCTAAGAAACATTGCCCCCTGGTCATTATTCTTCCACAAAAAGATCCTGTATAACAGCAGAGACCAGGCTGTGTCTTTACTAACTACAGATCCCAAAGAGCAGAGTTTCCTGGCCAGGTTACATAGCATATAGTCAGCCTCATCAGAAGCCACACTGACACACTCAGCCAGAAGATCCATTTGATAAAGGAATTTTACAGTTGTTTCCCCAGTCAGTGGAACTCAGGCAACTGCCACACCTGACATTAGAGTACAGACTGTGGCCCCGCCACCAGAAGACCTCACAAGAAGCCTTGTCTGCCTGAGCCAGTAAGGAGTTTATCCTTCTTGAGTTGCAGTGCAGGAATCTAGCTGTAGTACAGGCAACTTGAGTCATAGTTGCCATGATGTCTCTAAGTAAACCTGGACCTACTCTGCTTGGTTTCTCAGAAAACTACAATAAAGTACATCCATCTGGGTGAGATTCAGTGCTAGGTGCTTGACCCTGTGCCATTTGTACCAGGAAGGTGACTAATATCCTTGATCTCTGCTCAATCTAAAACTATATACTCAAGTGTGGATGAAGGTCACTATAAAAACCCCTTCCCTCTGAGTGAAGCTGCAGAGATCCATTTTTTTTTTTTTGAGACAGGGTCCTCCTTTGTAGTTCAGACTGGCCCTGAGCTCACTATGTGGCCCAGGTAAGCCTCGAACTCAGCAATCCTCCTGCCTCTGCCTCCCACGTGCTGGGATTATAGGCATAAGCCGCCACGCCTGGCAGAGATCCACTTTTACTGCTACTTCTTTTGCCCATAAATCATCCCATAAATCCTTAATAGAATTATATTGTAGTAATTCTGATTCTGTCTACCTCCATTCCCTTGGCAACTTCTGCTTATGGCCTTTGGTGCTTTTATATAAGATGATCCCAGAATACACAGAATTGCTTAAAAAGTGAATGAATATGTATGCTTTAAAAAGAATCAGCAAAGTCCAGAACATGGAGCTATCTCCTGAAATGCACAGCACCCAGTAAAAACACAGGGATTTTGCGGAATAAGCAATTGAATGTAGTGATACACTCCTATAACGCATGAACTGTGGGGCTCAGGCAGGAGGATTGCAAGTTTGAGCTCAGCTTGGGCAACTTAAAGAGGTAGTAAGGACCTTTCTTCAAAATAAAAATAAATATATAAAAAGGGGTGGAGATATCTCAGTGTGAAAACTCTATGTTCAATCCCTAATAAATCCAAAATAACAAGCAGTAGTCATAACAACTATGAAAGAAACTAAAATTTCTAAAAATTGATATAAAGGAAATGAAAACTTATAAAATACCTGAGAAAGGCCGGGCATGGTGGCTCATGCCTGTAATCCCAGCACTTGGGAGGCAAAGGCAGGAGGATTGCTGAGTTCGAGGCTTGCCTGGGCTACGTAGTGAGCTCAGGGCCAGCCTGAACTACAAAGCGAGACACTATCTCAAAAAAAAAAAAAAGACCTGAGAAAAATTCAAAACAAAGTTTGAAATGGGTAGAAAACTATACAGATAATATAGACAGGAAATGTTATGAAATTTGGAAAGCATTTTCTAAAACCCTGAAGAATTCCATCAGAAAATAGATAAAAGAGAAACAGAATTCCTAGCGTTTCAGGAATACCAGAATTGAAGTACAAAATATTCAATGAGTGCTCAGAAGCAGAATTATTAAAGTAGAAAACAGAAACAGTAAGCTGGAAAGAAAGAACAGTAAAATTAGACAAAAAGAGGAGCCTAAAGTAAAGAATTAAAGAATGAAGAAAGCCTACAGGACTTGTGGGACATCAGCAAGAGACAAAATACTTTTCCTCAAAGAAGTTGGAGAAGAATTAAAAGACAACCAGAAAGTACAATTAAAGAAATGATGGCTTAACCTACCCCCTCGTGAGAAGAGAGATGCCAGCAGCCTGTAACAAGGACAAATGCAAACCCTAGAACAGAACATGAAGATACTGACTCTCCAAACAATGGAAATTCAAGACACGGTTTAGTCTGGCAGCTCAGTGGTGTAATGTTTGAAGCATGCATGAGGAACTGGGTTTATCCCCAGCACCACAAAAAAAAGAAAGAAAAAATTATAAGTAAGGAAAAAAATCTGAGGGCAAAAGAAATAAGGAAGCTATCAGATATATTTTTTTAAAACACCACTATGACTTTCAGCAGATTTATCAGCAGAAATTTCATGCATCCAGAGAGTGGGAAAATAGATTCAAAGTGCTGAAGGCAAAAACTACTATTTAACAATATTTTATTTATCACAGCAGAAAAAATGAGAGTCAAATAGCAACTTTCCCAAACAAAATCTAAGGAGCTTGTTTGTCACCACTCAAATTGCTTTCCAGGAGTTGTAAAAGACAGATCTTTAGGCTGAAACCAAAAGCCACTAATAATGTAAAACATATGAAAGTGCAGAACTAATGGGATAAAGTGCAGAACTAATGGGATATAGATAAAGTCTATAAAGCCATATTCAGAGCACACAAAGTTTGCAATGATTGTGGGTAACAAAATTTCATCTTTACTACAAAAAAAAATAGAAAAAGCTATGAACAGCTAATGTAGCAAAAATAGTCAAGCAATATACATGGAAAATTATATATATTATTATATCTAAATATAACACATAGGAGTAAAAGTCAATATCCAATTGAAATGGAATAGTTAGTATAAGACTTGTTAGTTATACACCATGTAAGCTTCCTGGGAGCCATGAGAAAAAATTTTAGTAGAATCCCAAAACAACAATAGAAAGGATTCCAGGCATGCCACTCTATAAAACTAGCAAAACACAAAAGAAGAAAGGAATGAAGTACCTATAAAACAATCAGAAAAAAAAGCTAACAAAAGTGGAAGTCACATATCCCTACCTATCAAAATCATTCTAAATATAAATAATTTAAATGCCCAAAGCAAATAAATAGTGACTGAATATATTTTTTTTAAAAAAAAAAAGACCCAATGAGGGGCCAGAGGGTTAGCTCAGTGGTTCCAGTGCCTGCCTTGCAAGCGCAAGGTCCTGAGTTCGATCCCTGGTAACCACATATAATGCTGGGCGTGGAGACTCAGGCCCACCAACAGTCAACACCGCATACCACGGTGCCGGATGTGGTGGCTCACACCTGTAATCCCAGCACTCGGGAGGCAAAGACAAGAGGATTGCTGAGTTCGCGGCGGCTTGCCTGGGCTCCGTAGTGAGCTCAGGGCCAGCCTGAACTACAAAGCGAGACCCTGTCTCAAAAAAAAAAAAAAAGACCCAATGATATGCTTCATACAAATACTCCTCTCTTTAAGGACACAGAGACTGGAAGTGAGAAAACAAGAGGTATTTTTACACAACACAAACTAAACAAATGCAAAGTTTGCTGTAGTTTTTCAAATGAAATTGATTTTGTCAGTAACTGAATAAAGACAAAAGGACACTGTATAATGACAAAGGGTTTATTAAGGTTATAAAAGGTTTATAAGCAGAACATTCAAATTTTTTTTAGTATATGTGCTGCTGAAGTGAGCACTCAAATAATTTTTTTAATGTTAAAGGAAAGGTAGAGAGTGTAGTAAATAATAGTAGAGGGCTTCAATATTCCAGTTTTAACAGTGGACTGAATGCCCCAAGAGAAAATTAATAGAGAAATATTATAGTATGACTACACAACCAAATGGACACAACACACATCTGTGGACCATCTCATTCACCACAAATAAAATAGACATCTTCGGGGCCGGAGGGTTAGCTCAGTGGCTCCGGCGCCTGCCCCGCAAGCGCAAGGACCTGAGTTCGATCCCCGGTAACCACATATAATGCTGGGCATGGAGACACGCCCACCAACAATCAACACCGCATACCACAATGCCGGATGTGGTGACTCACGCCTGTCATCCCAGCACTCTGGAGGCAGGGACAGGAGGATTGCTGAGTTCGAGGCTTGCCTGGGCTACATAGTGAGCTCAGGGCCAGCCTGAACTACAAAGCGAGACCCCGTCTCAAAAACTTTATTGTGAGGGGCCGGAGGGTTAGCTCAGTGGTTCCAGCGCCTGCCTCGCAAGCACAAGGACCTGAGTTCGATCCCCGGTAACCACATATAATGCTGGGCATGGAGACACGCCCACCAACAATCAACACCGCATACCACAATGCCGGATGTGGTGGCTCACGCCTGTCATCCCAGCACTCTGGAGGCAGGGACAGGAGGATTGCTGAGTTCGCAGCGGCTTGCCTGGGCACCATAGTGAGCTCAGGGCCAGCCTGAACTACAAAGCAAGACCCTGTCTCAAAAAAAAAAAAAAAATAGACATCTTCATAAGGGTTTATGGAATGTTGTCTAGAATAGATCAAATTCTGGGGCACAAATAAAGCCTCAGAAAATTTAAGTAGATTGAAATGATTAGCTGATAGCTTTTCAAATTATCATGTAAAACTAAAAAAAATTACATGATAAATTACAGATAATTCAAATATTCATAAAAATTCCAACAATGGGTCCAGGAAAAAATAAAAGGATAATTTAAAAGTATTCTAAACAATTTAATATAGAAACCCCAACATACCAAAACTAATATTCTACAGCAATTCTAAGATGATAGCTTATTGCTACAAACATGTACATAAAAAAAGAAAAAAGATCTTAAATGAGAAACTCAAATATATGCCCCAATTAGTAAGAGAAAAAAAAACTAATGCCATAACTAGCAGAAATAAGGAATAATAAAGATCTGAGTGGAAACAAATGAGCAAATACAAAAACAATATTTTTAAAATATCAGATGTAGAGCTGGGGATTTAGCTCAGTGGTTCTGGCATCTGCCTTGTAAGCACAAGGTCTGGAGTTCAATCCCTGGTAACCACATACCACAATACTGGGCATGGTGACTCATGCCCACCAGCAATCAGTGCCACATACCACAGTGCTGGGCATGGTGGCTCACACCTGTAATCCCAGCACTCAGGAGGCAAAGGCAGGAGGATTGCTGTGAATTCAAGGCTTACCTGGGCTACATAGTGAACTCAGGGCCAGCCTGAACTACAAAGCAAGATCCTGTTTCAAAAAAACAAACAAACAAACAAACATCAAATGTAGAAATTGGGTTTTTTGGCCTGGGATTTAGCTCAAGTGGCACTGCACCTACCTTGGAAGCACAAGTGCCCAAGTTCAATCCCCATACCACCAAAAAAAAAAAAAGGAAGAAATTAGTTTTATTTTTTAAATAGGCAACATTAACAAACCTGTACCTAGACTAAGAAAGGTATTCAATTCTTTACTGATAGGCCTTTCTAGATAAATTAGGTAGAGAAAGGAATGAAAAACATCCAAACAGATAAGAAAGACATGAAACTGTCTCTTCTGATAACATAATCTTCCATACAGAAAATCCAACAGACTCCACTAAAAAACTCTGAGAAGTAATGGATGAACACGGTAAAGTAGCAAGATACAAAAATCAAGATCTAAATACTTATGGCATTCCTTCACATTAATTACCTGTAAAATCAAATTAACAATTCCATTTTAAATTGTTATAAAAAAATACAGGGGGTTACCCACTTTCTGGGCCCTCCTTCTGTTTCTCTTAAGGCAGAAGCTTTCTCTCTCAATAAAATTTTCCTACTCAAATCTCCGTCATTCCTAAAATTCATTCTTCAATTTTTAGAGAACACAAACTCGCATTTCAGGTGGGGAGTTAAGGCCTTAACTCTGCTGTGTCATATTGGAGGTCCCCCCGAGATAACTGCATGGAGGTAAGAGTTTTCCTTCCTTCAGAAACTCTAAAAGGTTGGTTTTTCTCTGCAAATTTTAACTTTGCTTCATAAGGTTTAACTTATTCTACAGATTCTGGTCCTTGTTTTTAGTATTTGCTTCAAAAACGGTCTAAATTCTAAGTTGTATGCTTTAAATATTTGCAAACTGCTTATCTCTTATAGTACATTGTGTTTTGTTAGAACTGTGTTTTAATCTTGCACTGTATATGTTGTGTTTCTACTGGGTTGTTGCTTAAAATGCTGTAAAATAGATCTCTTCAGGCTTTTTCTGTCCCTTATAGAATTTTAATCAAACAGTGGTTACTCTGCCAGCCAGTAAACACCACTAGGGCAGCTGCCACTCTTAAAGTAGAGGACAGGTTTCTCCAGTTGCCCTCTGGTGAATCCCCACTTGCAGTCGCGGGTGGAATGTTGACCAGATAAGCAATTGGATTCCTTTCAGAGACAGATCTCTGATTGCATGGAACCAATGGAAACTGGGGCAACAACTGAGGAACCCTGGCCAAGGCGACTCTTTGGTGGGTTCCAAAGGTTCCCCAGAAGAAACTGGCTCCCGACCGCCCGTCTGGGTAATCAAGAGAGAATCTCCACATCTTGTCCATACCCAGAAACTCCTCAGTGAGGTGAAAGGGAGAACTTGCCAGTGATCACCAGATGTGCTTTGCCTCAGAGTGCTCTGAATGATGCCAGCAAAACCTTTTCATAAGGCTCCATTATGAGTCGAGTTATGTGGTTGGACCCCTTTCTCTACCAGCAAGATAGAACCCCACATGCCATATAGAAACAAATTCTTTAATGAAATTAGACTACCTAAGCCTTGTCTCCCCTAGACATGGGTTCCATCTCTCATGTAGACAACAAAATGTTTGCCGATAGGTAATAGGCTTGAAAACTTTGTGGACTTATGAATGCTATATAGTAATATCTAGATGTTTAAGTGACTTAAACTTTAGACTTTCTCTTTGATAATAGTCAGGTGACTTCTTTCAGGGAGCCAAGTTAAAGACTTAAAACAACTGTCTGCCTGACCTGTATATGTGTCTTCACATGATAGATAAACAGAATAGGACTCTAGACAACCCTTCACTCCCTTTAGATGCACATAAAAGGTAGATAAAGGTGTTTTTACTGACTTGAGAACTATGACTGAAATTATGAGTTTCAAATGATCAGCTGGCTCAAGATGAGCCTGACAGAGGGATACCAGCAGAGGTCAGGACTTAAGCGCTTAAACATCAGAGACACAAAGTCTGCCATCCAGCACTGGTGCAGGGCAGACTTTGGTCAGAACAGAATTACTCCCTCAGCCTGGTCTCATCAGGGCCTTACCTAAAATGACTAAAAATCTAATAGTATACTTCAGAGCCTGGGGCACAAGGCAAAGTCTCTGACCAACTATTTCTAGATGTGTTCTCATACAAGAGTGTCTTGATTCTGTCCATTAACCTAAGCCCCCCTCTTTCAAAGAAACAACAAGCAGTGGGTCGAATCTTTTAGTTTCATCTTATTCCATTCTGTCAGTGACAGCACTAAATGGTATAGTCTAACACACACTAATAATGGTTCAAAAAGGCATATTTTACACACCTCCAGTTCACCAAGGCAGGCACTGGATGGAATACAGTCTGAGTACCCTAAAAGTGCTCACTAGAGTAAGGGAGTGAATTCCCAGGAGAAAATAAGGTCATGTGCTGGTAAGGGTAGCTAATTCCAGTCTGACTTATTTTCTGAGTTTCTTCTCTTCAGTCAGTAGCTAACAAGCAGAACCTCCAGTTCACCGGCAGTGGCACAGGACAAGGTACAATAAAACAGAAACTGATAAGGCGCCATGTTTCTGTTGCAGATGGGGAATTCCATATCTGAGTCCCTTACTCCCTTGGAATGTGTTCTTAAATACTGGAAAATGTTCGATCCTCACTTGCTGAAGAAGAGCAGCTTAATATTTCTCTGCACCCGTGCGTGGCCTACTTATCCCCTAGAGCCAAGATGGAAAGAAGAGGGAAGTATTAATTATGCTATTTCACAACTAAGATTATACTGTAAAGAAAAGGAAAAATGGACAGAAATACCATATGATGAGATCTTCTTTGCATTAAGAAATAACTCCTAGGGCCGGAGGGTTAGCTCAGTGGTTCCGGTGCCTGCCTTGCAAGCGCAAGGACCTGAGTTCAATCCCCGGTAACCACATATAATGCTGGGCGTGGTGGCTCACGCCTGTAATCCCAGCACTCGGGAGGCAGAGACAGGAGGATTGCTGAGTTCGCGGCGGCTTGCCTGGGCACCATAGTGAGCTCAGGGCCAGCCTG
>PVIC010045017.1:0-14767 GCA_004025085.1 Thryonomys swinderianus
GTATCCACTGAATATGAATGCCACCCTCTCTCAGTCCAAGTGAGTTGAACTACTGAATCTGCCAGGAAGCTGATCAGATATCAGCGAACTGGAAGGGTATGAGATTTCATTATATTAACAGCAGGTGGCAATGATACCCCCTTCATGGTTTGCTGCTTTCTCCTAAGGTAATTGGAAATTCAGAAACATGTCATAAAAATTTAATTTATTTACTTAAAACATATCCGGAGCTATTTCTCCTAGGGGAAATCAGGGGTTCAGAGAAAGAGCCTTCTTTGTAAACTAGGATATACTCAGTATTCGTAAGAAAGTCTTCCCATTATCGGCACTTTATCTCCCTCAAAGTTGAAAGTTATTTTATCCTATGGATTATAAAGTGGTTTCTATTTTTGTGGCCTTTTTTCTGCCATAATTTTACCCCTTTATTTGTATATATCAGTTGTCATCTGTACCCCTTTTGCCTGTTCCCCTAAAATTTTGAGCTGTACCGCAGTGAAATTTTATACTATATTGTACTCCACCAGTAAAAGATGAATAGGACTATAGACAGGCTGTTTTCAAATCATGGCAGCTACAGCTTGGTGAGCTGTCATTCACAGGATCAGTGACACCTTGTAATGTTGTTGTGTAAGTACACCCCACACAATAAGAAGGTATAAAATAATTAAATCACAAAATTCTTTGTAAGATGTGTTAACATAAAGTCTGTCAAGACAACTGTGTTCCAGTGGACAACAACTTTGTATTTTTATTAAGGAAATACTCAGAAATTGATTGTGACTATTCTTTTACATAAAAATGTCTCCCAGAGAGAGGAATGTAGCTACTTGATAGAAATCTTGCCTAGCATATGAAATATCTTGGGTCCATTCCCCAGCTAGGAAAAAAAAAACAGACAAATCCCCCATTTTTTACTTTTAATACTAAAGCACACTCGTTGAAGACAATAAGATACTCAGATTTTACACACACACACTTTATCACTGTGAAGAAAACATCTAAGAAAATCATAAGAGAGGAAAGAGTTATTTTAGTTGACAGTGTGAAAGGTTCAATCAACAGTCCACTGGTTCCAAAGCAGAAACATCAAGGCAGAAGAGCAAAGCAGGACAAAGCTGCTCACCTTAAGGCAGCCAGAGAGCAGAGGGGAAGGGAGAGAGGCAGAGAGGAGAAAGCATCCTCCCAACTCACGCCTGAAGTGACTACTCCCCCAACGAGGCCCTCCCTCCCAACAGACCACACTGCTATGAGCTTACTTCAAAATTAATCCACTGATGAGGTTATTGGCTTCACCATCCTTTGAGAATCCTTCAGTTTAAGCCAGAATATTCTGCTCTTGGCCCCAACGTCTCATGTGCATCTCCTATTGTGAAATGCATTTAGTTCATCTCTAAGCAGCTACAGCGAGCATCAAAAGTCCAAATCCAGGGCTGGAGATTTAGCTCACTGGTTCCAGCGCCAGGTCCCTGGTCCGACCCCTGGTAACCACATACAGCAACATGGGGGATGGTGACTCACACCCACCAGCAGTCAGTACCACACACCACAGTGGAGGCAGAGGCAGGAGGATTGCGGAGTTCGAGGCTTGCCTGGGCTACATAGTGAGCTCAGGGCCAGGCTGAACTACAAAGCGAGACCTTGTCTCAAATGAATGAATGAATGACTGAGTGCAAATCCAGCATATCCACTAAGACTCAAGGTGGCTCTTAGCTGTGAGCCATTGTAAAAAGCAAAGATGCTCCCCAGTCCCAAGACACAACAGTACAGGGTAAGCACCCCGCTCAGGAAGGGGCTAGAGGACTGGAAGTGAACAGACCGAGCAAGCCTGAAAGCTAGCGGGAGACCTGAACCTCCACAGCTCCATGTTTCATGTTGGCAGCACACGGTGGCGTGAGAGAGCTCACGGACGAGGCGGCCTGGCCCCACGGCCTCGTGGGTGACACCCCGCACCGACCTGGCCCTCCCCGGGAGAGGCCGGCTCCTCCACGTCTTCACCTTCTCGGGTCTCTTACACCCCCAGCGTCCCTCGCACGGCCTCACCCTCCAGCCTTCCGGTGTGGTCCAGCCAGGATTTCAACTCTGTCCCATCCCGTCTGGCTCCCCAGGCCTCCCTTCACATCGCGGCGCAAGACTCCGCGGGCCCACACGCGGGCACTCTGCGCGGCCCCCAGGCCGGGGGAGCCGCCCGCGCCCTCCCTCTCGCGGCCCGCAGAGCCACTGAGCAGGCGGGCCACGCCGAGTGCGCTGCGCCGTGACGACCTCTCAGCCGAGCCTCTGCGACCCACTGTCACCTCGCCTTTTCTCACCTCCTCCCAGGTTCATCCGACTCAGAGGGTTTTACACCACGTCCTGCTCAAGGTCCTTCCTTTGTTTTCCACCGCGCACGGAGCCCCACACACGTCTCGTGGCTCATAGGCTCTGAATCATCTGGCCTTTTTGCGGACTCCAGACTAACTGACACCAGCAATCTCACTTTTCAATCCACTTAGGCTACCAGGAGTTCTTCTAAAGACTTGAGTTCTGGGATGAATGATAGATTTTGTGAAGTAGGAAATACTCAAAGGGAACGCGGTAGGGGAAAGTAATGAGGGGAAAGAATAAGTATGACTTAAAAAGAAAAAGAAAGCACCTGTATATAGTGGGTGTGGGGTGTGGGGTGGGTAGGGATATGGGTAAAAATGAGAATTAACTCATGTCATAGACTGGTACACATTCCCCAGTGTTAGTGTGATTGTGAGCTGTATGTTAAATGTACCAATAAAGAAATCAGTTTAAAAAAAAAAAACTTGTATACACCATACCCTCTCTAGCCTCAGTTACTTGCATGTATTATCCCCTTCTGCCCTCACTAACTTTCAGACAACAGGTTCCAGCAAAGGCTTATTTCACCCCCAAAATTTATTCTGTGTTGTACTAATCAGCATTCTGTGTACCACCAATCGTAATTGAAACTGTGATCAAGCACCCATAGGATGGTTCTGTTTATGCTTACAATGATCATTTTACCCATGTAGACAGACCAGTTCAAGGCTACAACTTAATTTGCTATGTTCAGTACAAAAGAAAAATATAGGTTCCCTCAATCAAAAATTGGGTTGGAGGAGAAATGTACTTACAAATATTAAACTCTGAAAATTTTTTCTTAAAAATATTTTATATGTTATAAGATGTAAGGAGATGTTCTATGAAGAGCACTGTAGAAGTTTCCATTACAAAAAATAATATTATATTGTCAACATTTTATGTAACAATACTACTTCATTGATTATTGATCCTGATTGATTTTATAATAGCACTGCTTTACTTTCCTTAGATAACTGAAAGTAGCACTAGTTAAATAGAAAGAAGTGAAAAACAGCAAGCAATTTTCGAGTTTTAAACTTAGAAGAATTTCTGTAATCATGGAATTGTGACTTGCACACTTAAATGGATTCTGTAGGCTGTAAGACCTTTAATGTATCTAGAGCTTCCATGTTACACTATTTTAGGAGGGTTTAACTCTCCATCTCCATATACCTTGGTCTTATGTTAATCTAAATTGAATTTGGGATGCAAGTGCATTAACGTTTCCTCTGATCGCTTGTGGAAGTCATACAAGAAACTCAACGTGGCTTCATGGTTTGCATTCAGCACACAATTTCACCTTTCATTCCCCTTCGTTAGTAAGAAAAACTTACAGCTGTTTAAGCTTCATACAAATATAGTACTAATGTTGTTTTCCAATGAAAACGACGTTTTAATTCAATTTATATGCGTGTGCCTAAAAGGTTTTCAAAACTTTGGGATATATTATTGGGATCATTAATTCTTATGCATTAAACTGGATTAAGAAACACCCAGCGGGTTAGCATGTTCCTGGTGTGACTGGGGAGGTCCCGGTCGCATGCCTGTCAGAAGTGTGTGGTCGCTGCTTATTCTTATCTGCTCCTGGTGCCCTGCTGTGTTTCCTGGCTGCCGTGAACTAAGGAGCTTTGTTCTGCTAGGCCCTTCCATTACCTGTTTCTGCTTTGGAGCCTGCCAGATACGTACTGAATTTTCTGAAACCCTGAGCTAAATGAAATCTTTGTTCCTTTAAGTTGTGTCAGGTGTATTGTGCCTTAGGGTTGGGAAAGTAAATAGTACAGTGACACATACTGTTTGTGAGTATACCACTAGAGAGAGCAGAAGAAACTGTGAAATAGTGAGAAACAAAAATAGCCATAATAATTAAAATAGTTTGCTCTTTACCATAGAAACCAAATACATTATTCTCCAGTCTCTAGCTGACATAGGTACTCAATGGTTTTTGAATGAGTAAATGCATTTGTGTGAACCCAAGATAACTTACAATTCAACTGTATTTAAAACATACATTTCTATTTAGAAACAAAATTAATCGTGTGAAAATAAAATTGTTACTATTATTTTTATGTATGAACACATTTAATTTTTTATAAATTAAATGCCTCTATTTTTACTATATTACAACACACATTCATACATGCATGCACACACACATTCTTTTTTTGAGACAGGGTCTCACTTTGTAGTTCAGGCTGGCTCTCAGCTCACTATGGAGCCCAGGCAAGCCTGGAACTCAGCAATTCTCCTGCCTCTGCCTCTGCCTCCCGAGTGCTGAGATTACAGGCATGAGCCACCACACCTGGCACTGTGGTTGTGGTATTGATTGCTGGTGGGCATGAGTCATCATACCCAGCATTGTATGTGGTTACCAGGGATCGATCTCAGGACCTTGTGCTTGCAAGGCAGGCACCAGAACCACTGAGCTAAATCTTTGGCCCACACACACATTCTTTTACTTCAAAAAATTAACCAACTGTTAGAAATTGTATTTGCATTGGCTTTTGTAATACATCATTCACTCCTATATAAGGATATCAACAGAGATCATAGGAAAACGATATAATTCGTATTTATGCTGTTGAGGCTTTGTAAACCTAATTTTAGTTTAAGAAACAACTGTTAACTGAACACTTGGAGGTATAGTTGCTCCTTTGTGCATCAAATACCTTTGCATGTATGTTCTATCATTATTGTATCATAGTAGCAGCGTCCTAGCTCTGGCAATGAGCTGGAAACCAAGTGCATGAGCCCTCTACAGAGGAAAACACTTCTATTTTACTGTTTTTTGACTTATTTTATTTATTGGTACATTATATATTCACATCACAATTACACTCAATATTGAGAACTTGCCAGGCGTGGTGGCTCACGCCTGTAATCCCAGCACTCGGGAGGCAGAGACAGGAGGACTGCTGAGTTCAAAGCTTGCCTGGGCTACATAGTGAACTCAGGGCCAGCCTGCACTACAAAGCAAGACCCTGTCTCAAAAAAAAAAAAAAAAGAAAAAGAAAAAAATATTGAGAACTTGTACCAGTATATGACATAACTTAATTCTCATTTTTCCCCTTCCCCTACCCACCCTACAACCCTCCAGCCTATATGCACAGGCTTTGTTTGCTTCTTTTTTTAACCATCAATTTTTTTTCTTTCCCCTCATTACTTACATCTAAAACCCATTTCCCTTTGAATATTTACTATTTCATAATATCTATCATGCATTCTAGAACTCATTTACAATTTCAGTTTCTCATACCAGAAAAAAAGATACGATATTTATACATCTGTGACCTATTTATTTCACTTATGAATCTGTCCTTAAGGTACTCCATTTGAGCATAAATGTCTCAATCTCATCTTTCTTTCTGGCAGAGTAATACTCCATTTTATTTACAAAAAATTACTTCTTCTTTATCCAGCCTAGAGTTGATGGAACATTTGGGTTGTTTCCAAGATTTACCTGTCACAAACTGAGCTGCTATAAACATGGGTGCACATATGTTGCTGTGATATGAATCTTGCAATTCTTCTGTGTATATCCCCAGCATGGGAATAGCAGGGTCAAATGGGATCTCTAATCGTAGATTTCTGAGGATCTCCACACTGATCTCCACAATGGTTGTACTAATCTACATTCCCAACTTTTTTCTCCACAACCTCACCAGCATTTGTAGCTGGCTAATCTTGAAATAGCAGCTATTCTTTGTGGAGTGAGATGAAATCTCAGTGTTCTTTTCATCTGCATCTCTTGAATGACCAGTGATATTGAGCATTTCTTCATATAACACTTCTATTTTAAAAGCAAAGTGACATATATATTTTCTGTAAAGTATAAAGACAAAGTTTATATCTATACATGGTCAAAATTACTTTACAATAACATGATGTCATGTTCTTCATATATTCATAAAACAAAAAGGAAAAGTGCAAAAATAATGTAAAATGAGCAAGTATTCTGTATACCACTGCATAAGATGAAATTTTTAAATATTTAAGAATAATTAAACCCATGTATTTCTTCTGTGTCTTTTCAGTCATTCCCATTCAAAGTTGCTGCTCCCTGGTGGTCTAATGGTAAAGATTCAGCTTGTCTCTGTCTGTCTGTCTGTCGGTCTGTGTCTGTCTGTCTGTCTGTCCGTCTCTCTCTCTCTCTCTCTCTCTCTCTCTCTCTTATAGTTACAATTTGAAATAGGAGTTTGGGTGTGGCAAAATTATCTAGGGAAGAGTAGGTGTGGCCTGTTACAAGATCCTGAAATATATGCGCAAAACTGTTTCCAAAGCCCTGCATGTGGACTTCTCAGGAGAATATGAATGGATTTTCAGTCGGATGCTGGGCTCTAACATCAGCCTGAGCTAAGCGATCTGAGCACCGCCTCTTGGAACCTGTATGTAGAACTTCTCGCGGGTTTCCTTGAGATTTGGACAGTATGAAAAGACACCAACGCCAAGAGAGCCTGCTATCGGAGCTGTCCTCACAGCAGGACCTCCCTGCTTTCTCCAGCATGGATTTTTATCTTGCTTTCTACTTGGCCTGAGCTCACACTGCAAAACCAGTTTCTCACTGTTGAGTTTTATTTTTTCAAATAAACTTTGGCACTGCTTTTTGCTCATTTCATTCAATTTGTAGTTCAAGATGAGAAAAACTTGGACTTTAAGTAACCCAAAACTCAATAACATTTATTTGCTGAACCATTTTTTTCTTACAAAGAGCTCAGGATAGTGATTTTACATTCCTTTTTCAGTTACAATAATTTAATTTTTATTTGTTGTTGGAACCAGGCCACTAGTTGAGCTCAGAACTGATCAAGGGGTGACAAAGATGAAAAATGAAGATATACAGAAACTAATTTCTGGGGTCCAGGGGACACACGTTTCCCTTTGACAGAGCCCCAAATGACTTGCGTGCCCTAGTGTGACACACTCAGACACGGGCACAAGCAATAAACAGACCATAGGATTCACCGGTCTGCCCCCTTCCGTGGTGCTTCTCTGGATGAACAACTTCCCCTCAGGTGTTTTTCCTTCTCCCTGGAGCATGCCAGCGCGCATGCGCGTTCTCTTTGTCCTCAGCGCTCGGGGAAGAGGCTAGTTAGGCCCAATTCTTCCCATCTGATCTCCACAATTTGTTATATTTGTGACCTAAAAGTTGGTTTGTGTATGGCTATGGAAATGGTAGAAAAAACAGTTTTAATCTGTTCTATTTGTATTTATGTGAATAGTAAAACCAAATTTTCCTGTTTCTAATAGTGGCTAATAGCTGTTTTTCCCACTCTATTTCCTAGATTTGTTGGTGCACGTGCATGCACACACACACACACACACACACTCGCACACACACACAATGGGGTTCACTGTAGAGACAAACCTATAGCTATTCCTGTTAGTTACTGGATTGGTGATGTATGTTATTTGCTGTTATTTTTTTGTTATCGTTGTTTTTTCAAAAGTCAGGGCACACACACACACACATACATACATACATACATACATACATACATATATATATATATATATATATATATATATATATAAAATAAATGAAGAGGCCCAAATGTTGATGGTTCCTTCTTTTGTTACACTGCCCTCTGTACCTCCATGTTACCTGTGGCCTTGTGAGATACATTTTATGATCAATTGCCAAAGGAAGAAAAGACTGGCCTGAACACTCAGCTTCATAAAAGATATTCTTCAATATTTATGTTAAATAAAATTTGTATGTTACATACTCAGGCACTCATTAAGGGCATTCTAGTCATATTTGAACTTCAGTTGATAGTGATTTAGGAACAATACAATCTCAAGAAACATTTATTGAAAGAATTAGTTTATACTCTCTAAGTAATAGCTTCAACATACTTTAGGGAAAATGTGATTAGGTTTCATGCATGTGATTTAAGAAGCAATTATTTAGTCCAAGACAGAGACTGTGAAGGTTTAGTACATGCTCAAATGATTTGCATATGTTTAAGTATTTATACCTACAAAGAGTAGTAAAAAATAAAATTTGAGTCCTATAAGACCAGTGGACAGACTAGCCAGAAGACACTTGCTAATGGATAGGCCATTTAGGTTCAGTGTTGATAAAGAAACTGCAGCATTATTTATAAAAAAATGAGTAAGTACCTTCTCAACAGATAATTATAGAACAGTAATGAGAAAAACTGATCATTGACTGTTTAAAGACATGCATAAAATGAGTCTACAACAAATGATCGTATTGATTAAAGGAAATAATACCTATCTAGCATGTTACACTTACCTCTCTATATTATTTTAGGTGTTGAGGTATGATTTATAATAATATTTAATGTCATAGACTCAGACTTCCCTGAAGTCAATACTTAAGCTTATTATTCACAGACAAAACTGTACTTTGTTAAAGCAGTTTCTGTGTTGGATGCAATTTACCTAGTATCAGCACAAAAATCCTGAATGCAGTGAACTGAGAGG
This sequence comes from Thryonomys swinderianus, assembly GCA_004025085.1. Taxonomy (NCBI): domain Eukaryota; kingdom Metazoa; phylum Chordata; class Mammalia; order Rodentia; family Thryonomyidae; genus Thryonomys; species Thryonomys swinderianus. Next base: position 8,791 of record PVIC010045017.1, read on the forward strand.
AACTATTCAGTTCAGATGTCTATAAAGCAAAATAGCAATTTTTTCTTGAGTTTGAGAACTTGCTAAGCAGTGTAAGAAATTAATTCAGTGTGACACACCTATCTTGAGATGATATCTTTCCAGACTTTCAGCTGCCATAAACACATACTCACAGAATGATCATGATACAGAGATGTTCTGATTTGAATTCCAAGGTCTTCAAGAGAAGCCCTGATATGACTAAGATTATTTTGGTTCATTTTCATCTGGATTCTTTCTCTCTCATTCTTACACACTCTGGATACTGTTGATATCTTGCACAGTCCCCTGCCATCAGAAATCACCATGGGGACAGTTATGCAGTAGGAATCTTACTCCCAGTCTTTGCATATACAATTTATTCAAGGTTCATTTTAAATATAGTTTTATCATTTATATTGCCAGTCAGAGTTGATTCCTCCCATATGTTCTGGAGGATGTCTCTTGTTATTTACTTATTATTTCTGAAATAATTCCTAAGTGTATTATTGTTTACATATAATGTATCTCCCAAAGTATTTTGAATTCATGACAGTAGTATTCACGATATATCAGTATTTTGAGAATTCATAGCTGACTAGGCTACTAGGAGATAGAGGCTTTTGAAAGAGTAGGTCACTAGCATTGTGCCTTTGAAGAATTCATCTCCTTTTCCTTTCACTCTGCTCCCTAGCTCTCAGGACGTGTATTATGACTTAAACTTGGGGTGCCCCAAAGGCTTTTGTGCATGCAGAGGTGACGCATTTGGAAGGTGGTTGAGTCATGAGGGTGCTGTGTTTGTCTTAGGGTACACTGGTGAGTTTGTGGGTGAGTACCTTGTTAGGAGGTAGGACATCATCGGGAGAGCTCATGGGGAGTGTGACCTAGAAGGGTACATCTGCTTCTCTGGCTCTCCCCTTTTCTCTCTCTCTGCTTTCCGGATGCTACAACATGAGAAGGTTCCTTCTGATGGACCTTTGGGTCATGCCCTTCCAGCCTTGGAGCAAGCTGACTATGGACCATATTCTCTAAAATCTGTGAACTGGAAAACCCTCTCAACTTAAGTTGTGATGTCAGTAGTTGCTCTCAGGGTTGAAAAAAGTGACTTAGACAGATTTTAGTACCAGGAGAGTAGATTCATTGCTGTGATAACCTTCCAAGTGGGTTTGAAGCATGCTGGAGTGCTGTAAATTGATACTGATGGAAAATTCCTGTCAGACCTCAGAAGACCAGAATGTTGCAAGATGGTGAAGGCCAGGATCAGAAAATTTCAGTTAAGAACAAGGGCTCTATTGATGTTTGGACTCAAGGCCATGTGTGTGATGCTCTGGAAAGAAAAAATCTATATTTTTTCCAGGTCCTGAGACTGCACAAAGTGAGATTAAAGATGGTGGGGGTATTATGATTTGGATCTAAAATGGTCCTAAATTCTTATGTATTTGGGAGGAGATTGGATTATGGGGGATTCATAACTGATTTAATGTTCAGAGGTGGGAATCTGGGGAAGAGACAAGTTACTGGTAGTTTGACTTAGAAGGGCATATGATCCTTCCTCCTCCTCCTCCTTCTCCTCTTCCTCCTCCCCCTCTTCTTTATCCTCCTCCTTCTTCTCCCCCTGCCTCCCGCTTTGCTCTCTTTCGCATTCCTGGCTGCTTCATACGAGCTGCTTTCATTTTCTCTGAGGCAGTCTGCTTCACTATGCTAAGTCTGCACTCGAATTTGCCTACCATGGACTGGAATATCTGAAACTGAACCAAAATAAACACATTCTTTACGTTTCAGGTGTCAGCATTTTGATCCAGTGACAAGAAAAATGAATAAGGTTTTGGTACCAGGAGTAGGGTCTTTGCCGTGGTTACCTGGTCATGTGGTCTAGAAACTTTGGGATGAGTTCGGCAATGTCAGCTAGGGAAGCCCTAGAATCCTAGAAGGCGAATTTAATGGCCATTACTGGTTAGAGTTCAAAGTATCACAATGCTTGTAGAAATGTAGATCATAGAAACTAAGTTCAGGAAGTTTCAATTAACAAGGACACTACCAGAAGTTAGACTCCAAACCATGTGTATTACCCTCAGTGATCATCAATTGGTTATATGAACTTGAACAAGACAAACTCAACCAAAATGGCTCAGCAATTCCACATCCTAGGGTGTGGAATGCCCACAATGGATGCCTTGTTCTTGGGTAATATAAAAGAGAAATGAAGAAGACTAGAGATATTTCTGTTTCTTTTGAGGAATTCCAGTCTTCCTTCACCTTGGACATCACCTCCTGGCTTCCATCACAGACTCTTCAGCTTCCAGTGCAGATCTTTTAGCTTTCTGGCACAGATCCTCTGCTTTCCAGTACACTCCAGCCTTCAACTGTATATCCATCAGCTTCCCAGTGTGAACTTGCATAAGATACTACAAGGAGCTCTAGATTTCCAACTGGATCCTTTGGATCTCTCATCTGCACATAGACCCTCTGCACTCTTCTACATCTGACTCTGTGACCATTGTTAACTCAATCTTGTGAATTCTTATGTATTTGTATATCTTGCATATTTGTTTCTTAGTAAACACTGAATGATATACCCTTTGCAAAAAATTTATCTTCATTTTCTTCATGTCTTGAGACTTTGTAAGAACCTGATATTGAGGGTAGTGGAACAATTAAAGTGGTGAAATTAATCTCAGTGTAGCTAAAAGTCCATATAGCTGTAGCATGAGTATGTCTGGATATTTTTAGCCATATTTGCCATACAATGACAATTTTAATACCCTGCATTGTATAGTGGCAGTATTTAACATTTTAAAAAATTTTATAGAGGCTCATATCTAAGAGTTTTCCTTAGTCTCACAAGAGACTTTGGCCTTGGACTTTTCAGAAATGCTAGAGCTATTAAAACTTTGGTGACTCAAAAAAAAAAAAAAAGTGCCAGGCGTGGTGGCTCATGCATGTAATCCCAGCACTTGGGAGGCAGAGGCAGGAGGATTGCTGAGTTCAAGGCCTGCCTGGGCTACATAGTGAGCTCAGGGCCAGCCTGAACTACAAAGCGAGACCCTGTCTCAAAAAACAAAACAAAACAAAAAAACTTTGGTGACTCTTTCTAAATGTACTTCGTGGCATTTATGTTATGATTTAGATCTAGAATATTCCTCTAACACCTCATGTTTTCAGGGACTGGGATTTTTGAAAGTAATTAAATCACAGAGGGGCAGTGTGCTCATCAATGTTTTGATCTGCTGATGTGTTTGTGGCTGAGTTGCTGTTAGACAGTGGGGCCTGGTTGCGAATATGCCATTCAAGGAAGGACATATGTCCCTGGCTTTTCTCTTTTCTCTCTGATTATTGGGAACCATGATGAGGGCAGGTTTTCATCCACCATATCTATCTAACCATGACATACACATATGCAAACTCTGAACTGAAGCACTGTTCTGTAAGAGTTATTTTTCTTTGAAAATTCTCTTTATGACATTAACAAATATGAACTCTTTCACTCTTTTGTATTTCCCAATTATTATGCTGAATCACATTTTCAAAATCACCCCTGGTAATCTGAACAGGATGACTCAAAGAAAACTGACAAGAATAACATAATTTGAGAGACGGATCCCCGTTGTTCTAATAATGACATGAGCAAGTTACACAGGTGAAAACTTAGCATATAGTGTTCTGAAATCTACTAAAGGAGAGAAAATACATGCATTCATAGAACTATGCAACTTTTATTGGTCAGCTTTTCTTCACTTAGTACAGTCTCTCATCACAGAACTTTCTTTTCAAGATATGATATATTCTTTATATTTTCTCCTAATTCTACTATTTTTTAAAATTATACAAATGTGGCTTTCTCTCATATTCCTTGGCAATTCTTTAAATAAAACATCATATTATGTTACATACAATATAATTAAGACTTCTGAGTTTTCCATTCTTCATTCACTTTAGTAAAAGTTTTACCCAGTCAAATTATATGTATGTTTCATACAATACTAGAAAATCTATTTGGAGTGAAAAAAGAGACATTTTTAAATATAGTGTTTAAGTTTTATTTTTAACTTATATTTTCTCACTTACTGAGTTAGAAAGTGCTAACAACATAGCAATACCTCTAGCACATTTCATAAAGCTGCAATTCTCACATTTTAAAAATTCAACTGAGAAGTTATAAAGCAAGTTAAAACTCATTACTTTTAACCTTGCAAAGAGCATATTGTGTTATTAGAAAATCTGTGCCTTGTTTAATAAATTCTATCCTAGCAAAGGAGAAATAGTTTTTCTCCTATTAGCTCTTTAACACTAAAGAATACAAGAGATACAACACATAATAATGCTATGACACCATGCTATTCCCCTGCTAGGAATATATTCAAAAGAATCGAAAGAATCATATTGTAAAGTCATATGTGCATCTATATTCACAGCAGCTCAGTTTGTGATAGCCCAATCTTGGAAACAACCCAGAGGCCCATCAACTGGATACACTGGATAAAGAAGATGTGGTTTTTAAATAAAATGGAGTATTACTCTGCCATAAAGAATGATACATTTCACTCATTTATGTGCAAATGGACATACCTTGAGGACATACTAATAAGTAAAATAAATAGGTCACAGATTTGTAAATACCTATATCTTTTCTCTGGTATGAGAACCTATAGATGTAAATGAATTCTGGAATGTATAATAGATACTGTGAAATAGGAAATATTAAAAGGGAAAGTGGTAGGGGAAAGTAATGAGGGGAAAGAACAAATATGACTTAAAAAGAAAAAGAAAGCATATGTATATATGGGATAAGGCATTATAGGGTAGATAGTGATATGGATAAAAATGAGAATTAACTCATGTCATATACTGGTACAAGTTCCCTGATGTTGAGTGTGATTGTGAGTTGTTTATAAAATGTACCAATAAAGAATTCAACTTAAAAAATATAATGCTATGACAAACAATTTGTTATCAGTATTAGTGAAATTGAAAACTCAAAGCAAAATAAAATGCACACTTCTCTTAAGATGAATTACTCCTCTCCCATAGAAAGTATGAAGTTGCAATAAGTTGGCTTGAGTACTGCAGAGATCTCTGATTCACAAAACTTACTTTCATAACTGAAGAAATAGTCACCCTCTGTGGGTGGGGCAGGGAGGTTCTCCCTCTATTTTAGTGATAATTAGGACTAGAAGTTCCTCTAAACAACCTGCTCATATTGACTCAACAAAGAACAATATTTTTATGAAGATATGCATAATTTAAAATCCCACTTTGAGGGGGGAGAGAAGGATGGCGTAGAGATACGAAGGTCATGGTGAAGGTGGAGAGCAGACAGGAAGCGTGGAGAGACAGGAGAGCAGAGAGAGAGCAGGGCAGGGCAAGAGAAAGGGGGAGCTGGGAGATGCAGAAGCGACGCTGCGGGTGGGAGACGCAGAGGAACAAGAAAGAGAATGAGGTGAAGCAGAGCTTGGGAGGAGAAGAAAGGGGAGGAAAGGACAGGGTGCACAAAATCACTAAGTCATATGCGATCCGGCCATACGAACTGCAAGGAAGACAAGATGTGCAGACAAGACACAGTTTTACAAACTTGTGGCCCAAATTCCACTTGGAATTGACATCTTTTAATACTTCATAATCTCTATGGGGCCCTTGGTTTTAAATTCTAGGTGCTCCCATATCCTTAACTATGGACATTGTTTTATAAATTGGTAAATTAATGAAGCAAATGAATAGAGTAATTCTGTTCATGGACATTTGGCTTTTACTATCAAAAAAGCATTCAGACAACCTTCCATGCATGCCTCTTTATAAATAAATTATAGAGAAAAATGACACCTAATATCACATTTAATCCTGTCACACATTATGTACAATTGATATTACATTGTATTGTTATATATTATCAGTAATCAAAATGTATACATGAATTATATATATTATATGAAAGATTATACTTTATGCAAATGCTATATAATCTAACAAATATCTTTTTTTTTTT
>PVIC010045018.1:0-14786 GCA_004025085.1 Thryonomys swinderianus
CTACAAAGCAAGACCCTGTCTCCAAAAAGCAAAACAAAACAAAACAAAACAAAACAAAACAAAACAAAAAAAAAACAAAAAAAACCCACTATTTTTTGGGCCGGAGGGTTAGCTCAGTGGTTCCGGCGCCTGCCTCACAAGCGCAAGGTCCTGAGTTCGATCCCCAGTAACCACATACAGTGCTGGGCGTGGAGACTCACGCCCACCAACAATCAATACCACATACCACAGTGCAGGGGGTGGTGGCTCACGCCTGTCATCCCAGCACTCGGGAGGCAGAGACAGGAGGATTGCTGAGTTCCAGGCTTGCCTGGGCTGCATAGTGAGCTCAGAGCCAGCCTGAACTACAAAGCGAGACCCTGTCTCAAAAAAAAATAAAATGAACACTATTTTTAGATCAGTGTTATTCTTTTCTGAATTTCTAATAGAATTATTACTCCTATATAGCACTATTTCCTCTTCCTGAGTTTTGTGTCATTATTTTATATATTACATCCATATATGCTATAAACCCAATAATACTTCATTGTATCTATTGCTGTACATACTGGTAGGCCTTGTAAAAAAGCTCAGAGATGAAAAGTGAGCAATTACATGTTAGAGTGTTTGTTATACTAATTTTAAACAATCTTTCTGGTGCTAGGGATTCAACTTAGGGCCTTCTACATGTTAACATCATGCCCATTGACTAAACTACACTCCCAGCTCTATTACATTAACTTTTAAATTTATCATTTGTTTCTTATTTGCCCATGTGAATTAGAGTTTGTATCTGGCCATTCCTTTTTTCCACTAAACTTTGCTCTCACCTACATCTCATGCACTGCTACCGGGTATTATATTGTCACGGGTTCCTTTTTCCTTGCATGTTTCATCATTTTTTAATAATGTGTACTCTTTCTTCATGATCTTTGTGTTCAACTGTCTGCCTGTCTTGGTATCACTCTGTGCTATTAAATTCTACTAAATGCTGGCTCATTTGTTTCTGAAAACACCCTGGGGCATAAATTGCCTTACAGTGTTATCCAATTAAATTTGACCCTCCTTAGGGATAGTTTTAAAGCTAATCTCCGAAGTCCATTCTGAAGCCAGGAGGATTCTCGCTAGCAGTCTCTTCACTTGATTCTTTCTGGAAAACTAGCTTGATTATGGGTTTTTTGTTGTTGTTGTTGTTGTTGTTGTTGTTGTTGTTGCTTTCATGAGTTTACCACACTATTTTTAATGCTTAGCACCAAAAATACTGGTTTTGAAATTATTCTTGGGCTTGAATTTACCACATTCTTCTCCATATAAAACCAGTTTTTACTGGAGACTGTTCGAAGCACTCTGTTTTTACAGCCAGTCTTCCCACTGGACAAAATCCCTGCACTATTGTTCTTGAGTTTGGAGTGGGGACTGTGGACTACTTTGAGAGATTAGTATCTGTTTGGGAGGCTGAGTACTGGACCAGGGCAATAGTCTATGGTGTTGCCTGTGTCCTCTGCCAGTGTGGAATCTTTTGTCTATGAATAAATATGAGAAAAAGATACTAAGATCTCAGCATTTCTGGCCTGCCATAGTGGGAAGTACAGCCTCCACCCTGAAAGTGGTGGTTGGGTTGAAGAAGGGATCCCTGAGTCTTTTGGCTGCACGCACTAGAATTTGGGTTTGTTACAACATGAAGCTTCTGTGGCAGCTGAGAAACACCAAAGTGGGTGTTCTGCCTTTTATGAGAAAAAAACATGTCTTGACTTCAAGACTGGGGAAGAAGACCTATATTCTTCCCTTCTTTTTGCACTGGGGACTCAAACTCAGGACCTTGTGCTTGGAAAGCAGGTGCCAGAACCACTGAGATAAATCCCTAGCCCAAAGCCATGTCTTCTTGATCAAACAGCTCAAATCAATAGGAGAGGGGCAGACTCTCACTGTCCAGGCCTGCTGGGCAGATCAGCTGGGTAATGAACTCAAGGGGTGCAGACTAAGAAAAAAGAGAAGACAGAACAGATGGACTCAAGAGGTCCTCTCAGTCAATACTGAGCAGGCACCATTTATTGAGCAGGTTATATTTGTACTGATCCAAAACGTCAACATAAGGTCATATTATCTTACAGGTGCAAAAGAAACAGGAACAAAGTATCCCAGAAATTAGTACACAAAGGTACAGAAGTAAGCCCTCAACAGAATGTCGGTAATCAAACTAGAAAAACAAGCACACCCCAAAACAGGAAGGAAAACAAGGTATTTTTAACTTGGGAAACAAAGGTCAGCAGGTCAAGTCAGAGGCTGTTTACTTGACACCTCCCTGTCAGGCATCCCAATGCAGCAACCCAAAGGTTGCAGGTCTCTACCTTGGGAGCTGGGCAGCGCTATTTGAATTAGTGCAGATCTTCAGGCCTGACAGAGGGTCTGAGCTAATGACCACTTCTCACATCTCACTAAAATTTAAATTTTCTTAAATATTCTTTTGCTTTAAACTCTTAATGAAATGTATAGAGACTTTAGGTGGTTGTTTTGGGCTTTTTTTTTTTTTTTCTTTTGAGACAAGATTCAGACTGACCTTGAACTCACGCATCGTCCAGGCTGGCCTCAGAAATCCTTTTGCCTTGGCCTCCTGAGTGCTGGGATTACACAAGCGTTCCCCACCACACCTGGCTAAGTGGTTGGTTTCAAAATAATTTTTATCAGTTATGATATTTCTCTGGAGAAAGGATCTATAGAACTCCCTAATACTTTTCCAGAAGTCTAAACTTTTATATATATAAAAGCTGAGACTAATGAGTTTTTTTTTTTTTATTTGAGACAGGGTCTCGCTTTGTAGTTCAGGCTGGCCCTGAGCTCACTATGTAGCCCAGACAAGCCTGGAACTCAGCGATCCTGCCTCTGCCTCCCGAGTGCTGGATGACAGGCGTGAGCCACCACGCCCGGCACCGTGGTATGTGGTATTGATTGCTGGGGGGCGTGAGTCACCACGCCCAGCATTTTATGTGGTTACCGGAGATCGAACCCAGGACCTTGTGCTTGCGAGGCAGGCGCTGGAACCACTGAGCTAGATCTCCGGCCCACTAATGAATATTTTTGAGAGCAGTCAAACAGTAAGAAATCAACAAAAGGGAAGGCAAAAAGTTGCAATGAATTTGTGATACATAGAATTCGAACCCTCAATAGCTTGACCTACAATTCTTTACTTACAATGATATAAAAATGATACTCAATAAAAGCTGTATTTTGAATTTTGAATTTTGAGTTTTATACTTTTCCTGTGCTAGAATGTGTGGTGTAATGACAATCTTGCAATGCTGAGGAAAGGGCAGGAGCCACAGCGTCCTTTCAGACAATAGATTACAGGGGGAAACAAGTGATACTCAACAGGGTACTGAGTTGCTAAACTAAGAAGTTTGGTAGGTTAGGCATACATTGATATTTTACAATATTTTAAACTTATGATGGATTTAATTGCATTGTAAAGCAAAGAGCACCTGTATTTTCAGCAACTGCTCATATCAATAAGGGAAAGATGAATTTAGTGAAAATAGTTTTTAGAATAAGTAAATCACCAGGAGGAGAAAAATAAAATAGGATATTCTCGCACACTTTGGAATAAATTCCGAATGCATCACAGATCTAAATTCATAATAATGGAGTAGAAAAGGATTTTCTACATGTGCCAATAAGAAACTCATATCAGTAACTTAAAAGCTAAAGCTGGAAAAGGTATACTATGGGATAACAATCAAAAAGAAAACTTTAGGGGCCGGAGGATTAGCTCAGTGGTTCTGGCGCCTGCCTCACAAGCGCAAGGTCCTGAGTTCGATCCCTGGTAACACATACAATGCTGGGTGTGGAGACTCACGCCCACCAGCAATCAATACCACACACCACAGTGCCAGGCGTGGTGGCTCACACCTGTAATCCCAGCACTCGGGAGGCAGAGACAGGTGGATTGCTGAGTTCGAAGCTTGCCTGGGCTACATAGTGAGCTCAGGGCCAGCCTGAACTACAAAGTGAGACCCTGTCTCAAAAAAAAAAAAAATTACACCGCTAATAAGAGACACAACAATAACTTTGCTCACATGTATTCCACAGTTAGTATAAAATGAGACAGTTCCTCAAAAACAAACCAGAAACAGCAAAAACAAAGCACCACAGTGAAATAAAGAACACAAGAGTAGTATGACTGTTATAATGATAATTACTTCATTGGCAACAGAGTTTCAGAAAAGAAATCTCTAAGTGCAAATGCTTTTACTGGTAACTTTGATTAAATATTCAAAGGAAAGAGTACTGGAATCCTACATTCTCACAAAGCAGATGAGCTTCTTAACTCACGTTATGCAAACAGCCTGACTCTGATATAAAAACAAGAAAATACCAAAGATATTATAGACTGAGATCTCATGAATATAGACAAAAATTCAAAAGAAGATAGCAGCAAATATATTCCCACTATAAATATAAAGTATAATACAACATTATCATGTGGAAACTATATTGTTCAATAATAAAAAGATACAATCCACCATTTTAATGGTCTACTGAAGAAAATTGGCTTTATCATATCAGTTGGTACAGAAAAGGCATTTGAAAAAACTTGATACTCACTTGTAATAAAAATACTCAGCAAACGAGAACTAGAAGGAATTTTCCTCAAGTTAATGAAGAGCTTCTACCAAAAACCTGCAGTAAACATCAGACTTAATCTTGAAAAACTGAAAGTTTTCTCCCTAATTTGAAGAACAAGGCAAAGATGTTTTTCTCAGCATACCTACTAAACATTGCAGTGAAGCCACCAACAGTGCAATTTGGGGGCCAGGGTGTAGAACAGTATTAGAAAATGTACTTAGTATGCATGAAGCCTTGGATTCAAATTCCAGCACAAAACAAAAACACAGAATAAAACATATAATTACAAACTAATAATGAAATTTTAAATATTGTACAATAGCTTCAAACACATGAAATTGAGAGACGATGATATGTGATAGCTTAAAAGAGAAACAGATATACATGTAACAAAAATCTGTATTCGAAAACAGGAGTTTGAGCCCCGTTGGGTAACACAGAGACCCCATCTTAATACAGAAACAAAAAGAAACAAGTAGACAGCTATGGAATGTCATGGATTTGTAGAGTCTACATAATAAAATAAATTATTCCCATTTTAACCTATAAATTTAACAGAATTTCAACCAAAATCACAAGGGTTTTTTGTAGCTATGGAAATGCTGATTCCATAATTTATATGGAAATTATGATAATAATTATGATAATAAAGAAATTAGAATAATCAAGACAATTTTGAAGCAGAAGAATATGAAGCAATCACACAACCTGAGATTAATGTTTACTTTAAAACTACCTTTATCAAGATAGTGTGATATTGGTTAAGGGATGGCACATAGATTACGGAAGTCAGTACTCAGAAATAAACTCCAAAATATGGTGAACTGATTTTTATGTTTATGTGTTGTTCGTAAGATCCAATCCAGGTAACTAAGCATACTGTGCAGGTTCTGTTACCACTGACCTTTCCCTGACCCCAGCCCCCAGTCCCCAGTCCAGTGAATTTTTAAAAAAATGCAAGTCCAATGGAGAGAAGTCAACAAGTGGTATGTGTACTACAATCACAAGTAAGTGTTGTGATTTTACCTGTTAGAATGATAACGAAAACTTATGAAGAATATCAAGTGATAGCTAGGAGCAAGCAGAACATTTATATGCTGCTGCTGGGAATGTAAAATGATAGCGGCACTTTGAAAAAATATTTTGGCAGTTTTTTAATAAAATTAAATATCCATATACCATATGTTTTTATCAGCAACTCAACTGATAGGTATTTCTTCTGAGAAGTTAGAATTTGAATTCATGCAAAAATCTGCATATAGGGCTGGAGGATTAGCTCAGTGGTTCCGGCGCCTGCCTCACAAGCGCAAGGTCCTGAGTTTGTTCCCCGGAGAAACCACATACAATGCTGGGTGTGGAGACTCACGCCCACCAGCCATGGATGCCACATACCACAGCGCCGGGCGTGGTGGCTCACGCCTGTAATTCCAGCACTCGGGAGGCAGAGACAGGAGGATTGCTGAGTTCGAGGCTTGCCTGGGCTACTTAGTGAGCTCAGAGCCAGCACGAACTACAAAGCGAGACCCCGTCTCAAAAAAAAAAAAAAAATCTGCATATAAAGGTTATAGTTGATTTATCCCACAAGCTGGAAACCATCCAGACATCTTTTATTGGATGAATGAATAAATAATTTGTGGTACATACATATCATCAATACTGTTTAAAAATAAAAACTGCTAAGTGACTGAAATATGCAAAAATTTGAATGAACCTCAAAAACATTCCAAGTAAAAGAAACCTGTCCCATATACTGGTACAAATTCCCCAATGTTGTGTGTGATTGTGAGTACCAATAAAGAATTCAATTTTAAAAAAAGAAACCTGTCTGTAATAATAATTTACTTTACGCTTCCATTTATATGACATTTTAGAAAAATGGAAACCTCATTCACAAAAGAGATCAATTTTTGCCAGTAGTTAAGGGGTGGGAAGGATTATGTGGCTCAAGCAGTAGAGGTCAAGGGTTTGAGCAGCTCTGTGACTGTTCTGTACCTCGATTGCAGTGTGGTTACATGAATTTATTCTTGTGTTGAGGTTCATAAAATTACACCAAAAAGATCATTTACTGTAAGTTAATTTAAAGGAATGAGGAATCTATGTGTCAATGTGAAATGAGCGCCCATTGCAAAATAGTATACAAAATATGTAATTATATCATATTTAACTAGTATGTAATATATATGTTATTATACATATGTATAAAATATACTTGAAAGAGTACATTTTTAAAAAGCATAAGTTGTCCATGATGAGGAAATGACATGGCTGTGGAGCCAGATATAAAATGGAGAATTTTGATTGTGTTTTTTCGCCCCCTTTTTGGTAATCGCTTTAAAATTATTCTTTATTTTCCATTATAATATATGACACATATAAAATAATAAAAATAAAAATTTTTAATAAAAACAACAGCATAATACATTCTCCAGAACCATTTCTCAACCCAAGAACATGACAGTTACTAATTTTTTTTTTTTTGAGACAGAGTCTCCCTTTGTAGTTCAGGCTGGCCCTGAGCTCACTATGTAGCCCAGGCAAGCCTCTAACTCAGCAATCCTCCTGCCTCTGCCTCCCAAGTGCTGGGATTACAGGCGTGAGTCTCCACGCCCAGCATTGTACGTGGTTACTGGGGATCGAACTCAGGACCTTGTGCTTGCGAGGCAGGTGCTGGAACCACTGAGCTAAATCTCCGGCCCTGCTTCTGCTTTTTACTGATAAGAGATTTTTAAAAATCTTACTTTAGGGCGGGAGATTTAGCTCAGTGGTTCCGCGCCTGCCTAGCAAACTCAAGGTCCCTGGTTCATCCCCAGTGATCACATACAACGGTCCGGTGTGGTGGCTCGGTCCGGTGTGGTGGCTCATGCCCACCGACAATCAGTACTGAAAACCACAAATGCCGGGAGTGGTGGCTCACGCCAGTAATCCTGCCCCTCGGGAGGCAGAGGCAGGAGGATTGCTGAGTTCCAGGCTTGCCTGAGCTACATAGTGAGCTGGGGACCAGCCTGAACTACAAAGCGAAACCCAGTCTGAAGAAAATCTTAATCTATTTTCTTTCCTTGTTGGTTTTAATTTGTACATTTTTCTTTATTCTATTTTGTGTCACTGTGTTTGTCATTTTTGGTAGTTATTCTTGAAACTTTATTGCGATTATTTAACTTAACAGTGTCTAAGGTTCAAAAACATATTAATCCCAGTCTCAAGCAAGAATCTGCTTTCCATCTCTTCCTGAGTTATGTGACTTTTTGTTCATAATCACCTGTTTCTTTCATTCCACAACTCGGCTGTCATTATTAGTATTTTTTAGAGATAGTGTTTCTCTTTTCTTCCTGTTCTTCTTCTTATTCTTCTTTTCCTTCTTCCTCTCCCCCCATCCCCCTCTCCCTCTTCTCTTTCTCTCTTTTTTTTTGGGATATGTTATTGAGTGTGGCCTTGAATTTAGTGTTGCTCTAATCTCAGCCTTTCAAGTGCTGGGATCAAAGACGTGCACCATCATACTTGGCAATTATGATTTTATACATATATAGTTGCTTTTTAGACTGACATACGTTCTCATCATTTCATTTGTTCGCCATAGCCTTTTCAGACTCTACTTCTGGGATCTTTCTCTGAGGGACAGCCTGTAGGATACAATGTCTCAATCTCCTCTGTGTATTAGACTCTTCAATGAGTTCTAAAAATATTACATATCATATGCCTAGCCTCACTCCTACACTTTAGATTCATTTTGGCTGTAATGGAAACTGGCCCTAGGATTGAATGAAAGACCAAAAGCTCTCCTAGTGATTCTTATGGGCACGTGGAGTTGAAAACTATTGTTTATATAAAAAATTCCTTATTTATCATGTTATTTGATTTATAGTTTATCTTACTTGCTAAAACATAAGGGTTTTTTTTTCCATTTCATTGTTTGTAGATATAGTTTTACTGCCTTGAATAGTGATAACCACATAGTAGCTAGTCTTATCAGAAACAATGTTGACTGAATGCAAGAAAGTTGATAAGAGCAAGATATAATGGTAGTGCCAGAAGAGAGGAATGGTCTGGTTTGGGATAAGGAAAGAAATTTAGGAAAGTTTTATGAAAGAGATGAAATGTCACCTGAATTTTGGAAGGCAGCTATGCTCACCACTGTACCACCAACGCACACTGTCACCTGAATTTTGAAAGATACAGAAGCATTACTAGTGTGAATGTGCAGAAACTTGAGAACTTGTTGCACTTTCCAAATAATTTTATGAGACTTAGGACAGAAGATTCTGAGTGGTGGGAGGCGAAGTGAAGGAAAGAGGGAAGGAGGAAGAGAGGGAGAGAGGAAGAGAGAGAGGGGGAAAGGAAAGAGAGAGAGAATGAAGAGAAATTTAATTATTAACATTATTAAAGCTTTTGTGTGCAATGCCAAGGAGTTTGGATTTGAGGAGAAATATGCAGAGCCTGAAATAAGATAATAATGCAGCTGCCAAGAGAAACTGTTACAGTGTATATAAATGCTGCTCCTATATTATCCTTTCCTAGAATCCCCCCCCCACACTTCCTCCACTCACACTATTGCTATCTCACTTAGTTGCTTTCTTCCTAGGTTTTACTACCCCCCCCCCTTTTTGAGAAAGGGTCTCGCTTTGTAGTTCTGGCTGGCCCTGAGCTCACTATGTAGCCCAGGCAAGCCTCGAACTCAGCAATCCTCCTGTCTCTGCCTCCCAAGTACTGGGATGACAGGCGTGAGCCACCACGCCCAGCACTGTGGTATGTGGTATTGATGGCTGGTGGGCGTGAGTCTCCACGCCTAGCATTGTATGTGGTTTCAGGGGAATGAGCTCAGGACCTTCCGCCTGCAAGGCAGGCGCCAGAACCACTGAGCTAACCCTCTGGCCCGCCCCGCCTTTTTCTTTTTTGAGACAGGGTCTCACTTTGTATTTCAGGCTGGCCCTGAGCTCACTATGTAGCCTCGGCAAGCCTCGAACTCGGCAATCCTGCTTCTGCCTCCCCAGCACTCGGGTTACCGGGATTGAACTCAGAACCTTGAGCTGGCTAGGCAGGCGCTGGAACCACTGAGCTAACTCTCCGGCCCATGGTAAGTTTTATTCTTAATGATGAAACTTTTTTTAGTTGTTATTTTTTTCTTTTCTTGTATATATATACAGAAATGTTTTCTAAATGAGTCCCTTTATTTATTTGGAAATTTGAATATGAAATCTAACTCTAGCAACCATTCCAGGATGAAAATTATTCAAATCTAAGGTTTTATAAAAAGCCCTTAAAATAATATGCCACTAACAAAAATGAAGTTTCTTCAAAATGATAATACATGTAAATGGTAAACGAAGTGAATATGTAACGGTAGACATCCAAGACAAGGATAACAAGACCTGAGTTAAGGACTAAGGTGAACGGAGATAAATCAATATATTTAAGGCTAATCAAAGAAAGGCGACAAATTGTACACATGGCGTTTGCCAGAAATATTCAGTTCCTCGGATGACTGGGATCCTCTGGGATGACGGATTCCTCTCCCAGCCTGTTTAAATCACTATCCAGGTTTGGATTTGGCGAGGGTACCAATGAGATAAAGCGTTGCAGCGGTTGCTAGAGAGGCACAGGAAGTTGCCCGAAGTGAGTGGGAGGGGCGCGGGACGAGGGGGCCTTGGACCCTAAAGCTTCCGTCTAACCGCCCAACCGACGCGGATAGCACTTCCGGTCACGCCGTCGTTGCTGCTTTGCTTCTTCGTGTAGGTGAGTGTGGAGAAGGGGATACTAATTCTCACGAATGAATCCACATATACAACGGGGAAGCGTTTCTTTCTAATGTGGGGAAAGAGGTTGAGAATTCACCGCCGAAATACACGGTGTGAGGGATACTTCCGACACCTCGCTCCTCCAGAGATGGAGTGCCCGCGCCGGCTACACCTCCCGACTCATGTCCTTCTCTCTTCCTGAGCCCTCGTCCTGTTTCACCTCTCCTCTTCAAACCTGGGTCTTCGTTAATCTTTTTGAGCCTCCACAAATATTTCCTGCCGCTCACCCCCCCACTTTCACCCCCCCCCTTTCACCCCGCATCTTTTTAGCCTCAGACTCTTTGAAACCACTTTACGTCACTCTGTCTTCCGTTTTTCCAAGTCCAGTGTTTTGCTCCCCTTGCAAGCTTTTGGTATTTTCTGTACCTTTCCTGTAGAAAGGAATGAATTATACGCTTTTTCTAAAAGCAAGTGTAACTTCAAGGTCAAGGCGATTTTTTTTGTTCTTGTTTTTTTCAGAACTAAGCAAAGAAGCAGCAATCTTGGAAGCACAAGAGGCATAGAGACTTGTTCAAATTATGCCCTCATTACTTACCTCAAACAAAATTACTTAGCGTTTAGCCAAGCTTGCACTGGTTTTAGTTTACTCGCAGCGTTTTTATTGTTCTTGTTTTAATTTTGGTGAAGAACTGAATCTCCGAAGTTTTGGAAGCAGAAAGGCCAAGCAGTAGATTTTGCCAGTTTCAGCTTCAGAGAGTGGAATTATTCCCATTCATTATAAAATCGCTCTTAGAGGAGAAATGATTGGCAGAAATGACATCTGGTCGCATATATGTTACTTAACAGGAACTGAGTTTGTTAGGCACATCCTCTTCTGGGCACAGGCAGTATCATTGCAAACTGGTCAGATTTTTTTTTTTTTTTTTTGAGACAAGGTCTCTCTTCGTAGTTGATGCTGGCCCTGAGCTCACTATGTAGTCCAGACGAGCCTCCAACTCAGCAATCCTGCTGCCTCTGCCTCCCAAGTGCTGGGGTTACAGGCGTGAGCCACCATGACCGGGGCATTGTGGTGTGTGGTATTGATTGCTGGTGGGCATGAGTCGCCACACCCAGTATTATCATATGTGGTTACCAGGGATAAGTTTTTTAGACAAGATTTTTCTTAGGAGGTTTTTGAGTGTTACATAATCTGTTGTAATCTGAATTTTGTCTTTGTCTATGTTGCAATGTGAAATTATTTTTTGATTCCATGTTATATGAAGTTTACCTAATGAGAATATTTGTTAATATTCACAATTTACTACTTTTTGTTTAACCCAGTGAGAATCAGGTTTTTCAGGTTCTAAGGTGAAATTTAACCAGATTTCTTCTTGAACAGTTTACTGTTTTCTCCTCCTGTAACTAATATATTATGCGCCAAAATAAGTGGTGGTTTTCTTTTCTAATCTAAGTATAGTTTTCCATTCTTTCACAATAAACACTGAAACAGATTTCATGACACCACAACACTTAGAAATGTTTTCAGAAGGAATTGCTGAGGTGTCTTTATTCTTTATGTAAATCATTATGCAGTGTACCACACTGTTTTTAACCTACTGTTTTAGCAATATTTTACTGAATGATTTTCTGTGCCATTGTTCTAAGTATTGGGAATACAACATTGGAAAACAAAATGGAGAAGAATTTTTAAACTATAGGAGACAGACAATAAATGAGTATATCATAATACAGGTTGTGATGTTGAAGGGGCCATACTATTATTAATTAGGGGTCAAGAAAGTCTTTCTGGTCAGGTAACATTTCATTAGACACCTGAAAAATAGGATAATGTATCAAAGTCTTGATCTCTGTGTTTATTGTTTACTCTGCTTCCTACATTGAACCCTCCCTTTCACTTGTCTCCTGGTCGCTTTTTACATAGCACTAAGTCAGTACTGCATATTTCTAATAATTTGATCCATTCACGTGAATTTCCCATATTCTTTATTTTCCTGTCTAGCTTCTTTCTACCATATATAGAGTTGTCAGTTAACAGCCCCTCTAGGAAGCCATACTTCTTATCTCCATCCCCATCTAGTCCTTGGTTTGTTTATTGCTTGTGCATTGTATTCTATCCTATAGCATATTGGTTTACTTCTCTCACAGTTACTAATATTGTGTATTCATATTTGCCCATATAGATATATAGTATAGTAAATTACATTGTATTCAATGTTGGCCTGTAACAGACAATATTTTATTTTTTGTTTTTTTTCTTTTTATTACTAGTGTATTCTTCTGATACATAATAAATACATGTGGGAAGGTAGTACATATAATTCCTTATCACATCTTGATCCTTTTTATTTCTCCTTCCCTTCCCCCCCTTCTCTCCCTCTCTCCAGGTCTCTTTCCCATCTCCATATTGTGCTATATTCTTATTAACTGTCATGTCTCTTTTAGTTTGCTTTTTATATTATTTATACTTTTGGTTTCTTGTATAAAAGAAAAAACGTAATATTTAAAAGTCTGTGTCTGATTTATTTTACTTTATGATCTCAAGATGCATCCATGACAGTCTTGTAAATCTAGTTTTTCCCTTAATATTCATAAACACCTTCCAAAAACAGCATTATTGTCATTTTCCTGATGATAAAACCGAGATTCAGAGTTCTGTATTACTTGCTGAACTATGATGCAGTTCATGAGTTAATGTCTTTAGATATTCAGTTGTGATCAGGTTCTCTGGTCTGTCTCTTTATTAATGAAAAATAGAAAATATACAGAATATTTTACTGTGTAAGACATAATCTAGATGTAGAAATTTCATTTTTTATTAGTTTCTTTTCTCAAGTCAGATTATATAAGGTACTTGAATGATTTTTTTTTTTTGAAACAGGGTCTCACTTTGTAGTTCACGTTGGCCCTGAACTCACTATGTAGCTCAGGCTAGCCTCGAACTCATGGCAATCCTGCTGCCTCTGCCTTCTGAGTGTTGGGATTACAGGCATGAGCCACCATGCCCATTTTGAATAATTCCTTAGTTATAAATATTAAGATGTGAAGGGCATTCTGAGTCTTTTTACCTGAACATTTTTCAGAAACACATTTGCACTGGCAGAAGCTGCAAGATCAGCAGTAAAATAAAAATACTTTCACCCTGTGAGTCTAGATTTAATGATTGTTATCCTATTTCATATTAGATTTCCTGCTTCTCACCTCTCTCCTCTTTTCTCTATCCATCCATCTTTAACTAATTGACAGAACTGTTTGAGATTTACAAACATTTTTAAGTAAAGTAGAATACATATAGCTCAAATCATCTTCACAGTGTAAACACACCTGTGAAATTAGCACTGAGGTCAAGAAACAAGCTGAGTTTGGTGGTGCACATTGAAATTCTAGCATTCTAAGAAGCTGAAGTTGAAGGATCGAAAGTTTGAGCTCAGCCTGGGCAACTTAGTGACTTCGTGAGACCCTGGGGATGTAGCTGAGTACAAAGGCCTAGGGTTTAATCACCTACACTGTTAAAAAAGAAAGAAAGAAGCTAGATCAGCATCTGAAAGACCTTAAACATATTTCTTACCTGTAATAATTTAACTGTAAATTAATTTGAGTCCTGGCTTCTGTTATGTATAATAATTTTGCCACTTTTCCAGCTCATTAAAAATGTACTCATTGGGCCTGAGATTTAGGTCAGTGGTTCTGGCATCTGCCTTGCAAGTGCAAGGTCTGAGTTTGATCTCCAGTAACCACATACAGTGCTGGGGGTGGTGACTCAGCCTACTAGTAATCAGTACTACACACCACAGTGCCATGTGTGGTAACTCATGCCTGTAATCCCAGCACTTGGAAAGCACAGGCAGGAGGATTGCTGTGAATTCCAGGCTTGGCTGGGCTACATAGTGAGCTCAGGGCCAGCCTCAACTACAAAGTGAGACCCCATCTCAAAAAAAAAAATGTACTCATTCACTTTTTACAATTTTTTTTTTTTGAGACAGGGTCTCGCTTTGTAGTTAAGGCTGGCCCTGAGCTCACTATGTAGCCCGGGCAAACCTCGAACTTCAGCAATCCTCCTGCTTCTGCTTCCCGAGTGCTGGGATTACAGGCGTGAGCCACCATGCCCGGCTACCCATTCATCTTTTGATGGGCATGTGAGCTGAAGATTTGACTATTGTGGGCTGGAGATTTAGCTCAGTGGTTCTGCTGCCTGCCTAGCAAGTTTAAGGTCCCTGGTTTAATCCTGGTAACCACATACAAAGATATGATACTGGGCGTGGTGAGTCACGCCCACCCGCAGTCAGCACCACACCTCATAGTGCTGGGCATGGTGGCTTATGCCTGTCATCCCAGCACTCTGGAGGCAGAGGCAGGAGGATTGCTGAGTTCAAGGCTTGCCTGGGCTACATAGTGAGCTCAAACCAGCCTGAACTACAAAGCAAGACCCTGTCTCAAAAAAAAAAAAAAAAAAAAAAAAAA
>PVIC010045019.1:0-14769 GCA_004025085.1 Thryonomys swinderianus
AGGAAGGAAGGAAGGAAGGAAGGAAGGAAGGAAGGAAGGAAGGAAGGAAGGAAGGAAGGAAAGAAGATGAGGCACAGTGTGGCCAGCTTTGGGTGTGGACATTACATGAAGGAAATGTCCATGGGCTGAACGGCCTGGGCTGGTGCTGGGAGAAGGAAGAGCGGGCGATGAGGGTGAAACTGTGACGTCAGGCTGGGGGTGGGGGTGGGGACGCACCTGAGGGATGAAGCCTTGGACTGTACTCTGAGTAAATGGGCACCATCCAAGCTGTGTAGGGACAAGACAGCACCTCTGAAATACTGAGAACTGGGAGAAAATACTGTTTTCATGCCCTGAGACAGGTCAGAAGCTCATTTGCGGAACAGCACATGTGAGAAATTCAGTGCAGTTTCTCTTGATTATTTACAAAATCCCAATGATTGAACCCTAAAACACAAACACGCAAAAGCCTCTAAATGACTGCTGACCACCTCCTCCACTTCCTGTCTTCTTTCAGAGAATGGAAACCGTCTTAATGAATGAGAATGTTTTACCGTTTCAGTCATTTTATTCTGTGCACAGATCTTCAAGAAAAAGACCTTGTCATCCACGCCAGGCCACACCTTGTGTGTGAGATCGCTACGAATCTCACTTCCACAAACCCAGTTTTCCTCTTTAAGTCTCAGTTGAAAAGGGCAAACTGAAGTCAGACTGATTGTTTTTTAAAGGTCTCTCTCTTCCTAGTTTAGCACTTAAATATTTGAGGACACTGATATTTGTAAAGACTAACTTATACGTCCAAACAAATGACACTGGCCCAAGGTATAATAACAGCCAACCAAATCTGACAAAAGACTCCATCTATTAATGGACGAAAATGATGTCTGAAATTACCTACATTTGCTTTTTCCACAAACATGCTGATTTGCATTTAGACTGGTATGAGAAATGGTTTACTCAGTTATTGCACCGGACTATTAGTGGATTGCGTGAAGCGGGTGAAGGAGGAGAATGAGCCGAGCTCTCTGTGCTGAGGTCTAGATGCCGCAGAGCGAAGACCCAGGAAGCCTAAAGCCCAAAACTAAATGCTTTCTAGAAATATAAATCTGGGGACCATTATCTAAGGGTTACCGAGGCCAGGCAGGCTTCAGAAGCTTGGGGCAAACTGTACACATCCTGAAGAAGAAACAAAGGGGAGAGTGAACTATTAAAGAAGAGCTGGCGTTGCTGCTGCAGCGGCAGGGGAGCCAGGGAGCTGTAATTCAGTGATATTGGCCACGAGGTCAGCACCGTCACAGGCTACACACAGGGGAAGCACGTTCCGATGCCAGAAAACCAAAGACGACATCGTGCCAAATGTCAGTGGCACGTGGAGCCACAGGCTGAGCACTTACTGTAACTTCTACTCAGAATCTGCGCCTGTGTCTAGAGATAAGCCAGGGCTGTCTGACTGGTTACACACAGAGAACTGATAGGGCACGTTGTTAAGTCAATGGGAGCATATTTTGACTGCCACAGATTTTTAGTAAGAAGCTACGAAGTCATGAGGCACTCCCTAAAGAGGCAAACTTGGCCATTTTCCCCTCAAAATTCCACTGCCCCAAAGCGGCTGATGTCTGGAAATATGTACATTCAAGGATATTCACTGAAGCATTGTTTTAGGAGGTTGGGAGTTATTCAAATACCCATCTATGAGAAAGTAGTTCAATTAATGTGAGCAGATATGATCACTATTGTGCCAAACACTAAGTGGTATGGGGGAAAAGAATAAGATATAATATGCAAAAAAGCAGACTATCCAATGGTATATCTAGAGTAATTATCTAATTTTATTAAGGAAAAGTATCAAAATACACATAGAGAGAAGAGAAAGGAAGGAAATGCACTAAAATATAACTGGTTTGCCTTGATTAGTAACAATGTGGTTGAGTTTAATACACTTTGTGATTTGTTTCCTATTTTATGCAAGTTACCTGTAACTTGTATTAGTTACATCAATAACTTAATTTTAAAAGATCAAAGGAGGAAGGGAGAATAAAACATGAGGGTTTTTTTCCACTCTGAAAATCCACATACATGAGCACACCAACACAATGCTCTTCTGGATTTGAATGGGGAGAAAGACGATACTCTAGTTGCTGCTTATAGGTGCTGAAGACAGCCCCCTGCACCGCTAGGGCTGCTGAGAGACCTACCTACTTTTGGCTTCGGCACAGAGGTGAAATAGTCTTGCCAATTGCTTAAAACCAATGCTGTTGAAGTATTCTTTTAATAGTGCTTGAACGTAAAAATACACAGAATAGGTAAATACTAGGAGTTGGTGTTATTTCTTCAGAAATTTCAACTGATAATTATTTCAGACATTTAAATAATGAGGTTTCAGAGATCCTATTATCTGAAAAACAGATGCCCTGATCTCACCTAAGTGAAACAGGGACAGAGCTATATAATAATAGATTTCACAGAAAAGTTTTACTTAGAAAATCATAGAAGTATCTGGTGGTCTTTTAAAAATTATCTAATGCCTATTTACATGCATCCAAGAATTACTTTAAGGTTTCATTTTAACCCTGTGCTTCACCTTGCTCTATTTTTCAGCTGAGAGTAAATATGAACAAGATTAAATTTTATCCTCACAATTAACTTATTTGCACCAAATAGGGAATCTCAAGGCTCACAGAACTGCAGAGATCCTCCAGGACTCTAGCGGGGCAGTTGCGGGAAAAGGCACAACATGAAGAAGCCAGTGGCCCGGCGTGGTGGCTCACGCCTGTCATCCCAGCACTCGGGAGGCAGAGACAGGAGGGTTGCTGAGTTCGAGGCTTGCCTGGCCTACACAGTAAGCTCAGGGCCAGCCTGAACTACAAAGCAAGACCCTGTCTCATAAAAAAAAAAAAAAAGCCAGTGGTCTGTAAAGTACTTAAACTCAACAAAGTCAATGCTAGCTCTGCATGCAGAATCTATTAAGTAGAGATATTTTAAGAATGAGTCGTCTGTCTCTGTGTGGCAGATGCTGTAATGAAACGCTCTACGGAGGGGATCTCGGATATTCAGCATAAAACAGGTCTGCTCTGCTCCCATTTTCTGAGAATCGAGGCACCAAACCGAAAGAAGCACCTGCGGCAGGAGTCCCAGCGGTTCAGAGCAGCCCCCCCCCCCCCCCCAGCGAGAAGATCTCCCGAGCAGAGAGCGGCGAGCAAGGGGCGTGAGGGACCTGAGGGGGGCGCAGGGCTTGAGGGTAGCGACGCTCAGGACCTCCTAACCCATCAGCAGGACCCAGAAGGGGAGCCGCACCTTCACACCAGGGAGCCGAGTTACAAACGTCGTAAGCTGGAACATTTCGGTACTGAGAGGCACAGGTCAGTCCTCAGGAAGGGCCAAGGAGTCAAGGCTCCACGAGGGGTAGGACTTGTGGGAGGCGGCCCAGCAGGGGGCGCAGGAGGGCCGGCCCGGTTCCGGGAGAGAAGACAGAAAAGGGCGTAACCTCCAGACCGGGGAAAAATCCCCACAGGTCCAGCTGCTGGGGGGCGGCGCGGGTCCCGCGCACAGCGCAGGCGTTGGCCATGAGGCGGATCGTGCCCTGGGAGCCAGGGAGTGTGGCCGCACGATGAAAGAGGAGATCTGGTGCTGAGCTGTGCGTTAAACACGAACCACTTAGGCCCCACACACCACTGGAAAGGAAATAGATGCTTTCCTTTGCTGAAGTGTTTCAACATGACACAAGTTTTGCTATCAAAACACATTTTATACTAAGGCGTGTTATGATCACTAAGAGTTCCTTATTCTCTGGAGGTTTCCTGTTACATCTGGCACCGGTTTGGGGTTCTAAGATACTTTTGCACTCCTAAAATAATTCTAAATTTGTGGGAATTAGCTGAGGTAACAAATAACATTGAATTGTGGTGCGTTGAAAGTCTGTGTCCCTCTGTGGCTGTGCTGTGAGGAGATGCGGCCTGATGGGAAGCAGCCTGGCCATGAGGGTCCCCTCCTCGCGAATGGAGCCGCCATCCTTATAAAAGAGGCTTCCAAGAGCTGCCTGGCCTCCTACCTCTTCCGTCGCGTGAGGCCCAGAAGATGCCAAGCTACCGGGGGACCTTCAGCAGCACCTGCCTGGCAGCGCCCTGGACGGCACTCCGTCCCACAGGCAGGAGAGACAGACACACTTGTGCTGTTCGTGTGTCACTGGTCTAAGCACTTGGCTACAGGGGCGCAGAAGAACAGAGACAGAGGGCACTGGAAGCCTGCCAGTACCTCTTGATTTTTCTTATAAAAAAGCTTAAATCCCAACACAAGATAACCCTGAGAACAGGAAGTAGAATTCTGTTTGCTGCTATTTCTGGTAAGTAATGAATAAAACTTCTTTTAGGAAACAGCCAAAGGGAAAGTTTTGCTATCGTCCCGTCATCCTATCCTCCTTTCTCATTTTATTTACACACACACACACACACACACACACACACAAATACACGCTCTCTTATTTTATTTTGAAACAACTGAAGTAAAGATGCTTGAAGTGATCCTTTCTTGCTCTTGACAGTTTACAAAATTCAACACATTTCCTAATAAAATCATTCACTACTTTGACTCTGAGACTCCTAAAATAATGGTTGCAGGAGAAGAATGGAAGCCACACTCAGAGACCTGTCTGATAACTTGTCTGATCTGTTTTTCTTGCCATTTTTGAAGGCTCCTTTAGAACTGGATTGCTCAGTCACTGTCACAGCTTGTGTCTGTCCCCAGAGCTGAATGTAGTCATGAGGTGGATCTAGGGTGTGTGATGTTGAAATTGATTCATGGTGCAGTGTTACGAACAAGGGCACTAGAGTTCAGGCCATGAGTGCTGCCCATGCTAAGAAGTCTGCACAAGATAAAAGGGGCAGAAAGACACTGTTGAGAACTCTTGTTGCTTTTTGCTGTTTTGTGAGTACCTTGAACTGTTGTCCTCCTCTGTGATGTCCCTTGGACCGAAACCTCTACAGACTAAAAGCTAAATAAATTTTTCCAGCTTTTAACTTCAGGTATTATTTCATCTCAGCAATAAGAGAAAAGTAATTAAGACAGGTACTAAAGAGCTGATACTCTCTATATTATTTATGCACAGTGTTTCTTATCCTTCACTGTGAGTTGTATGAGAATAGGAGCCCACCCAATAAACTGCACAGAAGTTTAGTATACAAAAGATGCTTAATAGATGCTGGGTTACTTACATGTGTTACTTTATTTTCAACACAACATCTTACAGGGAACAGATTGCTGTGCTCATTTTACTGGTTAGGAAAGAAGCTTGAATATGTTGGACATATCATCTATAGTCACACAGACTTCAGGCATAGAAGTTAGAGTCAGACCATTTATTTAATCCACTCTAAATTTTTCCTTTCACACTTTACAGCCCGAGGCTGGGATGTACCTAACCACTGACATTTAGATGGCAGTTGTGATGTAGCCACCAGTTTCTATGCACAAGGACCTGGTCTTACTTTCTCTCCAGCAGAGCTAAGGGTGTGGTCAGTGTTAAACAGAATGAGTCTACCTGTAGTTTAAGGTCTTTTCCAACAGATTACACTACGACTCACTCTGAAGTAAGATTTGTTGCAAATATATAAAGAAAGGAAAATGAGCAATGAAGAATTGGATATGAATGAAGCTAATGCTCATACCTGGGGGGGCAGCAGAAATTCTTTACCTTCTTGCTAAACAATAACCAAATACACGTGGAACCTTTCACAGGGACATGGTCTCACAAAGAGATAAAGCTGGGTTAGCATTTGCTCATATAAAAAATTAGAATGAAGGGTGCTAAAAGGTGGGAAAGATAAAGTAGGAAATTTCAGGGTACTCTCAGCTTTAAGGGAGGAGGCCACCCCAAGGCTGAGAGCTGACAGCCCGTGTTGCTCCACACGCCCTGTGACATTCCTGTTATCTGTACTGACTGATACAGTGACTGCCAGCACGTATGGCTACTAAGCATGTGAACTACGGCTGTTAATTAATTTAAATATAAGCAGCCGGAGTGCCTAGGGACTATCCTACTAGACATTAAAGAAGTAGAGGGTGCTGATGGCACAATGAGTTTCAGTATTCACACCTGGAAATTACAAATACAATTTATAGTTGTAAAAGCGTGTCATTTTTAACGACGTGCTTTGTTGTGTTTAACATAAAGTCTAGTACGCAGAGGAGAAGAAACAAAATGAGTAGTGATAGCGAAGGAAGGACTAGTAGTAGTTAATTCTATCGTTTCTGTAGCTGTTGACAGGCACCACGTGAAGTCTGAATATTGTACTAAGTAGGAGGTCATGAAGAAATCACCCTCCCTTCTCCTTAGACAATGGCAAGTTTCTTAGACATTAGAAAATTCATTATGCTTGTTACACGGATGTGCGAGATCAAAGTAAGTACTCAGCAGCGTGAAATTTCCAGAAGGGAAATCGGTACCCACACAACACTTCTAGGTCCGTATCTGCAATTTTTAAATCCAAATTCAAGTGTCCTGGCCACACCCTCTAATTCTGAAAGGAGTGCCAGATTGCTGTCAGGATTTGTGACAATCCGAACAAGGGTCGATTGTTGTTTATTGACTACAAAGAAGAATATGTTGGTTGTCAAGGGCAACCCCTGACTAAATCGTAAAAAGGAACTGTGTTTTTCCTAAGGCTGTAATGAAAAGGCCATTTTTAGTCATTGGTGGGTAACCCTTCCAGGATCTGCTGGTCTGTGTCTACAAGTTAATAATAGTACTAATAAGTAATACAGGTGTGTGTGTGTGTGTGTGTGTGTGTGTGTGCACATGTGGTGTGTGTGTGGACTGCCAGGGACAGTGAAGGCCGGGATGGGGTAACGGCTGGGTTTTACTAGCTCCACCTGAGCTCACTGAGGATGGGTCTAGGAGAGGGGCTGGAAGGGCCTTAGGAAAGGTCGTTCTCCCGGATTGACTCTGAGACTGTTTAAGAGAGAAGGTTCAGAAGTGCTAACTGGTTTCTCAGGCTTTGCAGATAGCCCAACCCCACCTGCATCTGTTGGGCTGGCGCTCTGGGGGCCGGGAGAGACGGCGCTTCACGCAGACAGGCGCGGTCTGACCCGCACGCTCAGCACAACCTCCTGAGCAGAGACCGGGCCGTGGCGTCCTCGCGGGGCGGAGGGGCCTGGGCAGCCCGCGCTGGGGAGGGCGTCGCGGCAGCGCTCTGGGCAGCCTCGGAAGGCCGAGGCCCTAGTAACCGACGGAGCCGGTGCACACAGGCCTTTAAGTGGCCCAGTTTGTCCTCACAGGGCAGCGATGCCAGGGGACGCGGGACACTAGCTGCTTTGTTGCTCTTGGGTTCCTGTGATTATTCAGAGCTCTGTGTTTTGCTCTAGCTGCATGCCACAGCGACTTCGGGTGGAGTTAGCCGGGGCGGCACTGGCACCAATAAAGGACTGTTTGTGGAAAGTCTGCTCATCGTTTGCCTTTTTATTGCTACCCGAACAACAGCAACTGGAATCACTAAATCTAACACTTGAATAAAGGCCCCTCAGAGGGCTTAGCAGGGCCAGTGACCGAGCGGTCCATGCCAGTGGCTCTTGGCAAGAAGTGAGGAACAAGAAGTAAAGAATTTCTCCAGGAAGTGAGGAATTTGGGGAGTGAGGCAAAGAGGAAATATGTACATTTACAAAATGGGAGGATCATCAGAACAACAAGTGCTGTACTGAAAAAGAAAGGCCAAATAAAGTTTCTGAATACACTCAGAATCCTTCGGGAACTCCGTTCAAAACAAGCCACCCATGACACCGGGAAAGAGGGAAGTACATGCTTGTTGCTGTGTGTGATTCAGCCACAGAAGGAGAGACGAGACTGTTCGCCTCTTCTGACAAAGGTCACCTCAGTTGCTGGTTCTGTCTCACTGACCCTCTCATGCTCTGAGGAACGTTAGTTTTCATAATATAAGGATACATGGGGTACACTTACCTCCTTTTATCCCTTTACCCTCATGCCTCATGACTCAGGTCTAACGATCCCTTACACCAAAATTCTGCTTGGAAATACTATTCATACTCTGGCCGTGCAATCTCAGTAGCAAAAATGAAATGCTTCACCTGGTCATGTATTTTGAGTAACGAAAATGAAATGTGATCATATAAAGTTCATGAGAGGGGGAAACTTATGTTAGTGTGATGATTTTTCTGAGTATTAAAAAAGCAAGCAAAAAATGAGAGAGAGAGAGAGAGAGAGGAAAAAGTTGGAATTAGTTCAAAAGTAATAGCTCAAATGGAAAGGAGTAAACATATGGTATGTTCTAAGTCCAGATGACAAATAAGACATAAATAAGTCACTAGCACTATGGGGCATCCACTCAACAGTTTTGAAGGGGCTCAAGAGTGAAACTCTGGAAATGTTGGCCAAACAGGTAAACTGTGGTTTTGAACAGCCACCTGGTCACAGTACTGGGAGACTGTTGGTGTGACTTCCAGCTGTAAGAAGGGCTCTCCAGAAAACCCTCCATGCAAGTTACAAGTTAGCAAGACTGGACTTAGGCATAAAAGATGGGGAGAATAATAAAATAGAGCTGATACCACTGAACATTTTTATGTCACTAATTTAACGATATAAAAGGTACATATGTAGGGTAAGAAAAAATCATACCACCAAGGCCTTCTTAAAATCACTGAGGTATTAAATGATAACTGTGGGGCCGAATTGTAGGCATAATTTGATGTTTCTCAAGGGCTCTGAACAGATTTATTTATAAAGGTTGAATATAAAATATACCTCTAGAAGGCTGGGGATTTAGCTCAAGTGGTACCGTCCGAACCTTGGACATACAAGGGCCCGAGTTTGATCCCTAGTACTGAAAAGAATGCCTCTCTTAGCATGGGGTAGGAGGAAATAATTTTACAACATAGAAAACTGCCAATGATTGAGAACAACAACAGTGCTCTTATGAACACTTTCCTTGGTGCATCCTATAGGGATTGGAAGAAACAGTCTCATTCTCTTGCATCTAAAATAGATTTGCATGGAAATTTAAATTTATACATTCTCCTAAGTCTAAGCAAAAAGAAAATGTCAAGCCAACATGCCAGAAGCGGGACATTTCAAGAGGATATTTGAGCAGAAAGAAAGAAGTTAGGTCGATTTCAATGTGTACTTCAAAAGTGTACTTATGATGTGGCTTTCAAGTTATGTCACTGTAACTTAAAACACTAACAAAAAGAGGACATTATTGGGGCACTGTGACTTATAGTCCCGGAACATCCATTGCAGAGCACGGGCATCACACACAAGAGGGAGCGGGGATCAACTCACACATGCACAAGGCTGCTGTGGTTTGAGTCTAAAATAGACCCTCAGTGCTCCTATTGTGTGAGCTTAATCCCCACTTTTTCAAAGTGTTCAAGCATGATGGCTTTAGATTCATCCAAGGGGATTAAGCCAATGATGAGTTCATTAGCTGAATAGCCTAATAAGGAAGTAAGTCCTACTCAGACGGAACAGGCCATAGGGGGCTTGGGGTTGAGGGGTGGATTTCGTTCCTGATCTTTTCCCCTCTGGCTCTTCCACTGTGTCTCACTCTCTTCCTGGCTGCCATGAAGGGAGATTCCCTTGACCATACTCTCCGCCAAGCTGTGTCTGCCCTGGAGCCACCATAGGCTGAACCTTCTGGAGACAAAGTAGATACTTTGTCCCAGTAATAGAAGGGTTACAAACACAAATGCTTTAAAGAAGTACATCCTTGATTTATCTCAAAGTTCAAACAGATTGCCCTAGAAAATACCAATCTGACAGAGTAATTTCCTTTCAGGACAAAATTTATCACCCTTTAAAGGAAAACAGTGCAATCATACAAAATAGAATAAAAAAAATCTATGAACATATTTCCAGAAAATCATGACACATTAGTCGGTGGAAATTGACTCCAAGATGACCAGATGTTACAATTAGCAGACAAGAACTTTAAGGCAATTCAGCTGCATTAAGGAAAATGTGGTCATAATGAATGAACAGATGGGCAATCTCAGAAGAACAACAGGAATTATAAAAAGGAACAAATGTTAAACAAATTCTCTTAAATGAAAATCATACTAAGTGGTATCAACCATATTGATTTAAACAAGCCAAAGAACTTGAATATAAATCAATACAAGGTATCTTACTTCAATTTTACAGAGAAAAATGATTTTATGAAGCATTTCATTGATCTGTGGGCAGCTATTATGCAGTCTAAGCCATATGTAATTGAAGTCTCAGAAGGTGAGGAGAGGATGAACATTCCTGAAAGTTGGTGGAAAATATGTAAGATACAAGAGTTCTCTGAATTCCCAAGCAGAATATTTAAAAAGAAAACCTCTAAAGACTATCTTGGGTCACCTAATGAAAAGCAAACAGAAAGAAAATTCTGAAAGCATCCAGAGTAAAAGAACATATTCCTCCGCAACAAGCCAATTATATGTACGTATCTTGTATTTGACAATGGAAGTTCAAAAGGCGGAGGTGACAGTAATAAGTGGAAGTATACTATTTGTTTCTAATATTTTACATGTAATAATGTAACATTAACTCTAGGTTACAGTAAGTTATATACACATATTCTATTGAGCTCTTTATAGAAACCATTCAAAATAAGTACCAAAAATTACAGCTGAAAATTCAAGTCATTGAATTAAAACTGAAGGGTGCAAGAACGGAAGAGAAAAACATGAATGGGAAAAATGGGAAAGAACAGCAAAATGGTAGATGTAATTCCAATCCTATTTGCAATTATAGGAAGTGTTAATAGACTAAATATTTTACTTAAAAGACTGAGATTATCAGCTGGATACAACAAGCTGATCCAGTCATGTACAAGACACATTCTTTAAATGTAAAAACAGTAAGTTAAATGTAAAAAGGTGGAAAAAGACAAATCAGGCAAATGGTGAGAAGGCTACATTAGTATGTGACAACTCTGAGCATGAGAATATTACCGGAGATCAGGAGCAATAGTTCATAATCGATGGAAGAGTGAAGGTATCCTAAGATTGCCTTTGTATGCTTTGTGTAATGAGTTCATGATCCAAAATACACATAAAGAAAAAAAGGAGACACACTTAAAATCATTGTGGAAGATTTTACCTCTCCTCTTTCAGTATCTGCAGAACACACAAAAAAATCAGGATTGAGTTCTGAACAACACTAACTAAAAGGAAGCTTACATTGCAGCATTCACACCAGAGTGCTCAATGGCTGATGCTGAGCTTCTAACAAAAGTCAAAGATCGTAGAAAGGTAGACGAGGTATAGAACTATTAAGGTAGCATGTCAACGTAGGTACAAATATTCAAGTATCAGAATGTGGCTCTTATAAAAGTCACAAATTTGAATATGTGACACTCATAGTCAAGTCTGATCATAATATGATTTCTGTAATGACTCTAAAAATGGAAGGTCATTTTCTTCCAAAATGCAAAGTAGGAAACATAGTTTCCTAGGTAGTTGGTGGTCAGTATGTTTTATAATTGACCCAGGCGACATTAACTCTTCCCACCACCCGTCTCCTCCTCCATGGATTTTACATGCCTTTATTTGATTTACATATGCTGTTTACATGACGCTGTTTCCGGGGCTGGGGCTGAGCTGGGAGGCTTAGAGCCAGAAGTTTCCTCCCAGAAACGCCATGGGAAAGATGGATTTGCTTCTTGTTTCCTCTTCCATGACAAGCTAACTGATCGATGAGGGGATTAAACTCGTAGCCTTTCACTCATTAGCACCACACAATTAAAAATAAAAGAATAAGCATGCACCCTTTGTTTTCAAACTCCTGTTAGTTTCTTAGTCATTTATTTGTCACTTACTCAATAGTTTTTCACAATGCACCAAAAAGATGTCCTATATCTACTACTAATGGTATTTAATAACCATAATGAAGAAGATATACTATTATATTAAATAAGTGATTGCCATGTATATAGCATTTGCTACATGCCAGTACTTTTGTGGTAAAGTACATATTCACTATTTTCACGAGAATCCCAAAGATGTAGGTACTATTTCTATCTTTAAAGATTGAGGAACTGAGGTTCAGTAATGTACCCAAGGCTGTCTGGCCACTGGGATACCTTTTTCCCTCTTCTGACTGATTCACTGAACTTTTGATGGCCCTCCATGATTATTTTCCTATCTGGAATCCATTTCCCAACCACCATGTCCAAGGACGTGTTCTGGGCCAGTGGGTCCTGTGGCCACACTGACAAAATACCAATGCAGACCTGTCTCCCAGGTCTTGGGGAAGCCCAAGATGGCACATTTTTAACAAGCTCACAGGTGAATCATGTCTCTGAACCATACTTCAAGGAAACATAATGCTTATACTGAAATACTCTTGTTCCAGGAAACTTTTTTTTTTTTTTTTTTTTTTGAGACAGGGTCATGCTTTGCAGTTCAGTCTGGCCCTGAGCTCACTATTTAGCCCAGGCAAGCCTCGAACTCAGCAATCCTCCTGTCTCTGCCTCCTGAGTGCTGGGATGACAGGCGTGAGCCACCACGCCCGGCACTGTGGTATGTGGTATTGATTGCTGGTGGGTGTGAGTCTCCACGCCCAGCATTATATATGGTTACCAGGGATTGAACCCAGGACCTTGCACTTGTGAGGCAGGTGCCAGAACCACTGAGCTAAATCTCTGGCCCCCAGGAAACATTTTTTGAAGAGGGACCTAGGATTGACAAGCAAGATGAAATGCTTTGGATTTTAAGGCATGCATGTAAATGTAAATGGGTGTATAATTCTGGTGAAAAGACCCAGTGAAGCACTTTAAGTGGGCCTAATACAATCTCATTCCTTCAAAGATGTGGGAGCAATGCTAATATTAAAGGTTTAATAGTATTCCAGGTAAGTTATAAAAAATAGGAAAACAGCATTTCTGAATGCAGTTAGTTTTCTGGATTTTTAACTCTAAGTTGTTTCTTATAGTGATGAAACTAGAATTTTCTTAATTTCTCTCATGACAAAAATTAATAGTATCCTTGAACATTCTTTACACAGTTTTGGGGCATAATCCATAGATAAAGTTGAAAATGGAGAAAAGAGGAACTTTCCAACTCTCTGAAATATGTTAGAGGAGGAAAGCCTAAGCCATGCAGGGATGCCCCCCCACCCCACATGCTGGGTTCACTTCGGAGTCTCCCCGGGAGCCCTACTTCTTCAGATCTTGGAATCATTTCAGCCAAGAAGTCGGGTTACAGGTGGCACACCGGAAGCTTGCTAGCTTTCAGACCAGCATTGCCAGTTCACCAACTTTCCTGAGTCCTGCAGACCACTACCAGGCAAGGGGAAAACAGACCCTTTGGGAAGCTCCTGTGCACTCAGGGGCTGGGCTCAGGGCTCGCTCCAGCTCTGCCTAGGTCCGTCTGTCATCCCACCTTGCAGGGCCAGGTGACACACACAAAGCTTCTCTATGAGCTCAGTTTCCCCACTGGAATGACCGAGGTGTACAGTGCTTTCCGTTTTTAAGCAAAAGAAAATACCTATTTGCTTTATGAATACCTTTATTTCACTTCCTGTTGATTCGCTGAACTTTTGATTAGCCTCTGTGATGACTCACATTATTTAGGGCTGTGTGAGTGTTCTGGTAATTATTTGAGACACTGGTAGGAGAACTTTCTGAAGGTGAGAAGTCAGACCACAGTCTGTTTATTCTGGACTTTCTTGAGATGCTAATAAGTGCTAATTAGCAAGAGCAAGGAAGCAGTGGTTGGTAACTCATTTCTAGAATTTGGTATGATCACAGAATGGAGCAGTCCGCTCCTCTCAGGCTAAATGAAATGGTCCAATTTGCCAGTTTTTTAAATTGGCTTTGTAAATCATATTAACAGTTTTGCGTGTAGGTGTTTAATCAGAAGCTTATTCCAAAAATACTGATGCAATTGGTCCATCAAAACCAGGAAAAATAAAATTCTGGAAATGAAGAAATGCAGATGGCGGATGCAAAGTTTGTCCTGTGCTCTATGAAGGTATAAATGCCAGGTCCCTGATGCCACCAACACACGGTCTGCATTTCTCTTAGATGTCCTAAGGTGTATCTCCAACACTTTAAATCCACATTAGGAGTGAATTTATTCAACTTCTTAAGCCGAAAGGCAGCATTTTTGAAAGATCATTGAAAACAATAGTGAGGAGAAAACAGAGAAAAGCCAGAGTCCACAAAAGAATTATCAAGGACTTCAAGAAAAAGACTTCTGGAATCAAGTAATTAAAATACGTGGATATTTAAGTTTATTTTAATTTCCTATACCAGCTAACTTTTAAGAACTACAAAATCAAATCAGAATTTTTCTAAATCTTTAGATTTCAGGGTCCTTATCGAAAGAAAGGCATAATGAAATAACAGTGGTGTTTGAAATCTAAATAACTTATTTACATTCTATCTGAAATAGGTGGCTTAAATATTAAATTACTAACTTAATAAAAATTAAATCTTCCTCATCTGATGCTTAGTAGTTTTATATTCACCTAGATATTTTGTGCATCAGTCGCAAAAACAGTCCAATATAGGCTTGGCAAAACCATCAGGTCATGCTAGATTTTTTTTTTTTCCAAAACCAGTTTATACTTGGCCTTATAGAAATAGAAGCATATCTCGGAAAACTAGGACTACGGGTCCCATTTGACCCTGCTATACCCCTGCTGGGAATATACCCAAAAGAACTTAAAAACTCACATTGGAAAGACAGATGTACACCCTTATTCATAGCAGCTCAGTTCGTGATAGCTCAATCTTGGAAACAACCCAAATGTCCATCAACTGGAGAGTGGATAAAGAAGATGTGGTTTTTTTACAA
>PVIC010045020.1:0-14788 GCA_004025085.1 Thryonomys swinderianus
TCTTTTTTTTTTTTTTTTTTTTTTTGAGTCAGGGTCTCCTTTTGTAGTTCAGGCTGACCCTGAGCTCACTGTGTAGCCCAGGCAAGCCTCAAATTCAGCAATTGTCCTGCCTCTGCTTTCCAAGTGCTGGGATTACAGGCATGAGGCACTGCACCTGGCTCATTTTATGCTGTTTAATCTTGTTTGTAGTATTGGGAGTTAAACCCTTGGTCTTCACACTGAGCTGCATCCTTTATTTATTTTTTTTTTTTTTACTTTGGTACAGTGTCTTGCTAAGTTACCTAGCCTGGACTTGAACTTGGCATCTCCTCCTTTAGTCTCCTAGAGTGCTGGGATTACAAGAACACATCACTGAGTTTCGCTTACAACATTTTAAAAGCCTCCTGCATTGGATTGCTGAGTTCAAGGCTTGCCTGGGCTACATAGTGAGCTCAGGGCCAGCCTGAACTACAAAGTGAAACCCTGTCTCAAAAAAAAAACAAAAAAAATAACCCTCCTGCCTTTACTGGAACTTGTATCAGCATTAGTCTTCACTGGGTTAGCATTAGTGTTAAGCTCTAAAAGCACTACCTTATTAGTGTTACTAACCCCTGCATTCAGTTGTCTTAGTGACTAGATGGTAGACTCATGGTATTCAGCTCCCCACCCCCGCCTTTTTATTTTGAGACAGGGTCTGGCTTTGTAGTTCAAGCTGACCCTGAGCTATGTAGCCCAGGCAGTCCTCGAACTCAGCAATCCACCTGCCTCTGCCTCCCAAGTGTTGGGATTATAGACGTGAGCCATCATGCCTGGGCTTGTGGTATGTGGTACTGATTGCAAGCCCAGTATTGTTGTGTGTGGTTACCAGGGATCGAATCAGGGACCTTGCGTTTGCCAGGCAGGCAATGGAACCACTGAGCTAAATCTCCGGCCCTCAGCCCCTCTTGTAGATGAGAAAAAGTTACAGGGGGAATGACTTGTCTGTGAACAAATAACCAGGGACTGTCTCTATGGGAGAGGAAGAGGACACAGCCAGGACCCTCGTGGCAAATTCCAGTCCCCTGTAAATCCCACAGCAAAAGGATTAACAAATAACAAAGTTGGAATCTAGAGAAAAAAGCTAAGCCCAGATTCAATTCTTGCTTCTCTGAGCAGCAGCCACCAAAGTGGCCCAGTACCAGAGCTCACTGCACATTTATTTGGTACCAAGCCTTCACACACAAAATCCTAGCATGCATAAATCAGGGTGGATATCCACAATAATCCCTGTAGTTGAAGGTCATAGAGCAGGGCAGATGTTCACCAATAATCCTAGTGCAATAATCCTTGTAGTAGAAGGTCCCGCAGAGTGAGATAGATATCTGCCAATAGTCCTAGTAGTTGATCCCTCAGGGCAGGACAGACATCTTTGTAAGTAGTGAGTCTGTGCAGTTCCCAACATGTCTCTCCTCCCTTGTAATTTCCATGAGGATTAGGTCCTGAGCTTGTTATCTTTCTTTATTTCAGTTAATGTCTCTCAGTTGTCTTTGTATTGTGTTTTGAATTACTATATTTTCCTTCATTCTATCTAGGTTCAGAAGATGGCAAGATCCACGTTTGGAATGGTGAGAGTGGGATAAAAGTAGCTGTTCTGGATGGTAAACACACAGGCCCCATTACCTGTTTGCAGTTCAACCCCAAGTTCATGACATTTGCCAGCGCATGTTCCAACATGGTATGTGGACAGTAAGACGTATTTTCCACAAAGGGGCTCTCTAGTAGGAATGGGGGGTGCATAGGCATAGGTACCCAAGTTCATGTTTCCCATTTCACCATCATGTTATCACTGGTTGGACTGGTGTTTCACTCTCCTTATTATTCTCAAGATGTATGATCATCAACTCACATCCCAAGAGATTTCAGGCCAGTTTTTGCTTTGATTTTAGATCATACGCCTAGACTACGCTTGACAGCTATTTTGCTCCTTAACATACCGTGAACCCATCTTTTTTTTTTTTGAGACAGGGTCTTGCTTTGTAGTTCAGGCTGGCCCTGAGCTCACTATGAAGCCCAGGCAAGCCTGGAACTCAGCAATCCTCCTGCCTCTGCCTCCCGAGTGCTGGGATTACAGGTGTGAGCCACCACGACTGGCACTGTGGTATATGGTATTGATGGCTGGTGGGCGTCAGTCTCCACACCCAGCATTGTATGTGGTTACCGAGATCAAACTCAGGACCTTGCGCTTGCGAGGCAGGCGCTGGTACCACTGAGCTAAATCTCTGCCCACCCCGTGAACCCATCTTTTGTGTCTACATCCTTGCAGTTTTCCATTCCCCTTGGTTTATATTGAATTCCTCAGAAATCTTAGAGTTGATGACTCACCACTTAGAATTAACTCCATAAGGGGGCCAGGGATTCAGCTCAAGTGGTATCGCACCTACCTTGGAAGCACAAGGGCCCGAGTTCGATCCCTGGTACCACCAAAAAAAAAGTTGGAAAGAATTAACTCTATACCCTTGTCTCTTCCTAGATAATAGTACAGTGAAAGATCAGTGAGTCTCAGCCTCTGGTCTGCTTAAGGTCTTCTAAATCTAAGTGGGTATTTAGGAATGAGCATTTTATTATTCCCTTACTCAGAACATGTTGCCCTTCCTATTCCCAACTGCCTGTTCCTTGCTTGTGGCTGAAACCATAGTCTTACTACTGAGCTACACTTCCGGCCCTTCCTTTTTGAAAAATTATTTTTCATGAACATTTTTTTTTTTCTGTTTTTTTTGAGACAGGGTCTCGCTTTGTAGTTCAGGCTGGCCCTGAACTCACTATGTAGCCCAGGCAGGCCTTGAACTCAGCAATCCTGTCTTTGCCTCCGGAGTGCTGGGATTACAGGCGTGAGCCACCACGCCCGGCTACATGAATTTTTTTAATAGTGCTGGGTATGAAATAGATAAAGAAGAGGGCCAGGGATTTAGCTCAAGTGGTACCGTGTCTACTTTAGGAGCACAAGGGCCTGAGTTCGATCCCCGGTACCACAAAAAAAAGTAATAAGATAAAGGCTGTACTACTGAACTATATTCCTAGACCTCCCCCCTATCCCCCCCCTTTTTGAGACTGGGTCTCCCTTTGTAGTTTAGGCTGCCTCTTGAGCTCACGGTGTAGCCCAGGCAAGCCTCAGCTCACAGCAATCCTCCTGCCTTTGCCTCCCAAGTGCTGGGCTTATAGGTGTGAGCCACCACACCCAGCACTGTGATGTGTGATGCTGATTGCTGAGATTATGGGATGAGTCACCACACCCAACATTGTGGTATGTGGCAAGAATGGAGCTCCAGACCTTGCGATTACTTATGTGGCAGACTGTGGAACCACTGAGTGAAATCTCCTACCCTACCCCCACCTTTTAAAATCAAAATTATCTCAGGAAAAAAGTACAGCAAAACTCAGGCCGGAGGGTTAGCTCAGAGGTTCTGGCACCTGCCTCGCAAGCACAAGGTCCTGAGTTCGATCCCGGTAACCACATACAATGCTGGACATGGAGACTCATGCCCACCAGCAATCAAAACCACATACCACAGTGCCGGGCATGGTAGCTCACGCCTGTACTCCCAGTACTCGCCTGTACCCCCAGCACTCAGGAGACAGAGATAGGCAGATTCCTGAGTTCCAGGCTTGCCTGGACTACATAGTGAGCTCAGGGCCAGCCTGAACTACAAAGCGAGACCCTGTCTCAAAAAAAAAAATACAGCAAAACTACCCAGTTCCTCTTGGTTTTTTGGTTTTGTTTTTGTTTTGACCTTGGGCAGAAGAGAGCCTATCTGAAGTCACCTAGTACATGAACAGTGATGCCAGTTTACCTAGAACCAACAGGACTTTTTTCCTCGTGACACTAGAGCACCGGACATGCTAGATAGTAAATGACAAAGGGAAACAAAACCAGCATCCTTTTGGGTTGAGGTGGCCTGGAGAGTTGATCAGAGAGAACCACCTGTCTATAGCTCCTCTGAAGCTGGCATTGGACACCTCAATGCCATCGGGTGGGTTGTAGAAGATGCATGGCTTGTAAAAGTTACTTACGTTTTCCTTACAGGCCTTCTGGTTGCCCACTATTGATGACTGATTCTGGTGCTGCTTGGCTTTTTCTGCATAGTGAGGGTGGCCAGCAGAAAAAACTCAGAGGGGACTGAAATAGGGACTGAAATAATAGTGAGATCGAATCATTTGACTGGGCTGGAGAACATCCTTTCACATGGCCTTCCCCTGGATGTGCTGTACATCTACACAAAAGAAAAAAATTACTTTGCTGAGCTTCTTCAAAAGGACTTGTGGTGCTGCAGATTCATTGGGACTTGGCCTTTGCAGCTGTCACCACACCAAGCCCCTCCAGAGGAGTGACAAGACTTGTAATCAGGCTATAGTGGATCGCTCAAGGCGCCTTCAATTTTGAATGTATTTGCTGCTGAGGAGCCAGTGAAGTCATCAGTTCTGCACATCCATTCTCCCACCCCTATAAATGCATGGGAAGCCGAAGTTTGGTTTTGAGATGCTAGGGAAACTCATTGCCCCTTGCCCTCTCCCTGCATGTCTTGTTACTGGGTCTCCCTCTGTATTTGTGGCATTATTCCACAATCATGTTTCTTAGGTGCCAAACATTTACAGAAATAAGTCTTTATGTACCTTGGGGTCAGAGAAAGGAACAGATACTGTAAGACCTTGCTTGTCAGGAAACTATTAGTTAGCCCTATAAACGTGGGTGGTCTGGTAGGCCTCAGGCTCTGGTGTTTGGTGGGAAAAGGCCCAAGAGCCTAAAAAGGGAGGGCAGGGGTTAATAGCTGAGTTCCTAGGTTTGGAAGGTTTACCAGCAATCTGCTCTAGCCCCTCTCATCGAGACAAACCCACAGTCATCCTGGGTGCCTACCAAGCTTAATCTGTACAAAAGCAAGGTAGGAGTCTATTTTTGTACTTGACATACATCATGCTTTCCTGTGGGCCAGTATTGTGGAGTGAGTTTACACTGATGCCTTCCTTCCCTGCCCATCGCGAATTGTGTACATAGTCTCCAAATGACACTCCTCATCCCCCTCCTCTCCCCAGTTCCCACCCAAAAGCTGGTTCTAGGCCTGTGTTATATGTTATATTTAGCCTTTTTATATATGACCTTTGTTTGTATTCTAGCAC
Source organism: Thryonomys swinderianus (assembly GCA_004025085.1). Classification (NCBI taxonomy): domain Eukaryota; kingdom Metazoa; phylum Chordata; class Mammalia; order Rodentia; family Thryonomyidae; genus Thryonomys; species Thryonomys swinderianus. Next base: position 5,128 of record PVIC010045020.1, read on the forward strand.
AGTGTGTGCACCTCCATTTAAATATATTTGTGTATACATATGTGCATATACCTGTATATGCATATCTATTTTGTCTGTAGCCTCTCAAAATTCAGCCTAAGGAGATAGAGTTCTACAGCCCAGAGAAGGACTGCATCCTTAGTAATAGTGTTCGCCACAAGTGTTGGTCTTCCCTATTACTTATGTCCCTTTGGAAGACTAAATGAAACAAAGCTTCTAGTGTTTGCTGTTTCCATGGCAGCTAAGTGAGGGTTTTAGAATGACTTGTGTTCAAGCCACACTTTGGAGCCCTCTCTACAGTATTCCTTTTTTGCCTGGTGATGCTCTGCGCTTACATGTGTGTGACAGTCATTTTTGCATGGCTTCTGTGCCTAGCTTGCAGCATTTGGGAACAGGATGTTGGAACCAAAGTGTTGTCTGAGGCTACTTTGCCAATTACAGGTCATTCCCACTTATCTGATATGTCTACTTTCTTGCTTTTTCTTGTTTCCTCTTGAGTAGGGGCTCTAGTTCCAGGTTGAGATGAACTACAGATAAGTCATGGCATGATCTTCCCCACATAGCCATCTTGGAGCAGAAGAAGTGGCACTTAACTAAGCTCCCAACCAAATATTTTTGTAAGCAGCACCCCCTGCAGATCCAAGGGTTTAGGCTGGAGATAAATCAGGCCATCGCTGCTTCTGTTCAGCAGCTGGCAAAAGCTATGAACCATTAGCACTTTTTATTTTTGTTTAAAGCAGTTACTTCCTGACTTGTTCCTTATCTGAGAGCAAGGATATACACCTTTCCCAAATCTGAAACTACCACCATGCCACCCCCTCTCTTCTCAAGAGTATAGGGACTTTAAGAACTAAATGAAAGCTGTTACTGCCCACCTTTGCTTTTCAAGGTAGAAAATTCATGTTAGGACCAACTTCACAGAGAGGGCTTGAAACTGGGTTAACGAGAAAGGCTGCATAACTTACATATCTGTAACTACAGAATAACCTGCCCAGCACCAGGAAAAATTTGAGTTCCTCTCTGTGCAAAGCTGAGGCTTGAACATAAGACACTTCACAGTCTCCAGTTCTGGACTCTGGCAGTAGTGCTAGCTCTAGAGTTGCTGAAAAAGGGGAAAAGATACAGGCAGAAGTGACCTGATGCAGTGGGGTGATGGAGATGAGAGAAGGGAGAATTCAGGCCAAGATGTATTAGTAGCAGCCAGAGGTGCTTAAGCTCTTCTCAGTGGGGAGGGGCTGTTCACCACCTTCTGAAGACTCGAGGCCAAAGCCACTGCTAAACCACCAGCCAGAGGGGAATTTTTTAAATATTCCCTGTTGCAATCATAATTATTGCTTATTAAAGAAAATTTAGGAATTTTAAAATAATCTGTTTGCTGTCCAAATGCTACATAGCACTGTTAATCTTTTGGTGTTAAATGTTCCTCTAGACATATCTGTGCATAGATTCTTTGGTGTGTTTACATAGTTGTTACTCTACTGTACATACGATTTTATGTCTCTTTTGTACTTAACATAAACATTTTTTCCATGTTACCAGTCTTAAAAATAATTTTCTGGGGCTGGAGGGTTAGCTCAGTGGTTCCGGCGCCTGCCTCACAAGCGCAAGGACCTGAGTTCGATCCCCGGTAACCACATATCATGCTGGGCGTGGAGACGTGCCCACCAACAATCAACACCGCATACCACAATGCTGGATGTGGTGGCTCACGCCTGTAATCCCAGCACTCGGGAGGCAGAGACAGGAGGATTGCTGAGCTCGCGGTGGCTTGCCTGGGCACCATAGTGAGCTCAGGGCCAGCCTGAACTACAAAGCAAGACCCTGTCTCCAAAAAGCAAAAAAAATAATAATAATAATAATAATTTTCTGGCTTCACCTTCCATTGAGTTTTCTATATAGCATTGTCTGGTTCCCAGAAGGGAGGGACAGGTTGCACTGTTCTCGTGGCTCACATAGGCTTCCCGTAATGCTGTGTGGTGGATTCTTGGGCTCTCTCCCTCGATCACTAGGGCCAATGGGCCCCAGACCCACCCCTTAACCTCAGGCTCCAGTAGACACCTGTAAGGCCAGAAATGAATGATGGTGAATGGCAAGCTTGATCTTCAGACTTGCTGGCATAGATTCACTCTGCCTTACATCCCCTACTACTTGCCTGAACCCTTGATGAGTTTGGCAGCCTCTTGTTGAAATGAATCACCCTGTTAGGTCCTAGCTTCTAGAGACCAAGCACTGCTGGAGCCTCCAAGGCTTCTGCACTAAGTCTGGCAGAAGGCATAGCCAGTTGCTTGGTAACCCACTGCCTGGCTGGTGAGCTGGTAATTTCTGGATCCTAGAGTAAATCTAGCTCAGCATCCTCAGAGCTGCAGGACCTGCCTTCTTTCTGGTTCCTGCCTGACTGAACCAAAGATGAAAACCTTGCGCCTAGCTACATATAGTCGCTAGCCACACATACCTATAATCCCAATGCTTGAGAGTCCAAGACAGGACAAGTTAAAGAGCAACCTGGGCTATACTGTAATACTATCATCCCCAAAAATAAATACAGTCAGGCTGGTGTCTCATGCCTGTAATCCCAACACTTGGGAGGCAGAGGCAGGAGGGCTGCTGAGTTCAAGTCTTGCCTGGGCTACATAGAGAGCTCAGGGCCAGCCTGAACTACGAAGTGAGGTTCAGTCTCGAGAGAAAGAAAAGAAAAGCTAAGTAACAGCAGAGGATTTAGCTCACTGGTTCTGGTGCTGCCTCATTAGTACAAGGTCCCAAGTTCATTCTCTGGTGCCAAAAAAAACCATAAAATTTTCAAAAGAAAAAAAAATCTTCGGCCTGTTGCATTAGCTAATTCTGTAACTGGAGGTTTCATAGCGACTTTGACAGGTGGTAGAGAGGAGATCGTGGCTTAGATGTGCTTGGCCATGCAAAGGCTCTCCTGGCTCCAGCTACTTTACCAAGAAGGAAGATGTCCTCAAATAAAGGCTGCTGTAGGTTTTAGCTTTTATTCATAGAAGACAGGAGCAAAAAGATCGATAAGACTGCCCTTGAGCAGTCAGTCACATCTCCTTTTGGCCTGCCTGTAGGGGAGACCTACAGCACCTACTTCCTGTGTTCTGGCCTTGTTTGCAGAGCAAGGCCAGGAACGAGCAGAAGGCTGGGTTAGAAGCAAGGCCAGCAGGCTGTGGGTGCAAGCTGGCTCTGCACTTGATTTGGTGAAGAGGAAGAACAGGATGTTGCCCACACTGCTTAGGGAGGGGAAGAGGACTGTGCTAGGAAGGAGGAAGTCATACTGCAGGCTTACACGCTTGTACTCCAGCATTTACTGGCTGCCTGACAGAGCTTCAGACCAGCCAATTTATCAGGACCCAGCTGGGGACAGATACGTTCAGGTCTGGAGTTCTTGGGCTCTGGAATAGAGCTTTGTGAAAAGGGGAAGCACGTGATGTTTCAGTTAGTTTTCCTCTCTACCCTGAACAGTGAAATCTAACATGAATTAACAGGCAGCAAAGGGAGTTTGAGAGCCTCTCAGGTAAGTCAGATATATAGGTTTTATAATAGCTCTCGGGTCTTCCCGACTGCAATCTAGGGCTGTGAGTTGCCTAATAAAAGTCACCTTTTGTAAAACTAGTATTGAATCAGCTAGGTTCAGAAGATGAGCTGTCTTACAGTTCACAAAATACTTCCTAAGCTACATAAATTTTAGATAACAGTCTGTAAAAAAGATCTGAAGAAGTAAGCTATTTATCAGAGCAACCTGTAGGGCCCTAACTAACTTGGCTCCAGTCAAGTCTGGTAGCTTTACACCAGTTGCCCTTCAAACACAGGTGAAAAGGCAGCCATTCTGGTACCTCAAGTCCAGACCTCACAGGTGGTGGTAAAAGCCTTTGCAGTTTCCTGGCAACAGGGGGGCGGGCTCAATCTGAGAACTAGGGAAAAGGTAATGCTGGGAAGACCTGGGGTCCTAATTACACACGAGCTTGCAACTAACTCACTGAAAGGTAACAAATAGCAGAAGGTACCCATGATCCAACCACACAATTCACAAAGGCTGGTCTGCATATAAGCATTTAATAATAGGGAGATGATGGAGAGCAACAAAGCAAAGGTGTTTCTGGGACATGAGACTAGGGCAGGGCTGAAGCAATCAACTAGGAGACCAGGCAGTAAGGAGTCCTGCCCACCTAGCCAACTCTGGCACACCTTGCCCCTTTTTACTGAGCCCTGTCTTTAGCTCCAGAGCCTGTGGCCTTCAGCGGTAAAGGGCAGGAGGGCAGGGCCTGAGCTGATTTCCTTAGGAGCCAACTTCACTTTGGTCACTTCACAAGGAACCCTGCCAGACTGGGGTTGAACGGATGCCCCAACTTCATAGACTGATACCTAGATCCAGATAGTCTGCCTGTCCCTCGTGGCATCTTCAGCAGCTACCATTAACCCAGATGTCCAGAGTACTTGGGCTCACTGAGATCCTGTCAGGAGCTTCCTCTTGGCCACAGTGGAGAGACAGATGCCCAGACCGTACCAGCCCAGGAGTAGTTCTGGTTGTAATGTGTGATTCCTCAGGAACCACAGCCCCCTTGGCCCTGGCTGTGTCCATATCAGAGTACTTGGGCTCACTGAAAACCTGTCAGGAGCTTCCTCTTGGCCACAGTGGAGAGACAGATGCCCAGACTGTACCAGCCCAGGAGTAGTTTTGGTTGTAATGTGTGATTCCTCAGGGACCACAGCCCCGTTGGCCCTGGCTGTGCAAGGGAATCACGAACACAGAGACATCATCATAGGACACCTGCCCTTGCCCCATGGGACCGTCCTCCTTCCCCTGTGTGCTTCGTATCAGCATTTGGGCCAACTCCGAGAACCTGTGAAGATTATCCTGTAGATGTAGTTTGAGGTTGAGCAAAACGGCAAGGTCAGCCCTCCAAAAGCACTCAGTGCATAGAACTGGACCAGGGAGGATGCAAAAAGTGTCCAACTGTGAGCCAAGCAAACAAGCCGGGGAAGGCCACCACTGGACCACAGGAATCCAAACCCAAAGATCTTTGGGAAGGGCCTACATCACACTGTCTCCTCTCCCATGACACAGCTCTGATCCTGGCTGCCCCCCGAGTTGCGCTCATTGTCAGTGCTGTCTTCTCAACTATAGCAACATAGACCTAGGCAAGTCCCTAGCAACTACAGTACCTGTGTGGATCATCTCGGTTCCCGGGGAGGAAGTTCCGCACCAGCCATGCCACCTGCTCATTAGACAAGACATCCCAGAGCCCATCCGTTGCCATGACAACCACATCATCTTCCTGCAGCTCTAGCTGATCCATATCCAGCACAATCACCTGCAAGTGAAGTCCGAGGATCCTTCATCACTCCCCGCCTGGCTCCCACCAGGCTTTCTCCCTTTCTGCAGACAGAAACTGAAGTGGACTACCTTGCCTCCTCACCTGTGGGACAGAGAGCAAGAATGGCTTGAGCTGGATGTTGGTGTCCAGGACTCTGAGCTGATGGTCTCCAAGGCCCCGGGAGACTGCGAGTGTTCCCAGTAACCGAGCCTGGGGCCAAGAAAAGTGTGAGGTGATGGTGAGCGGCTCTAGTAACTGTGCGAGTGCTAGGCCATGGCACTGCTGAGCACACAGGCATGGCCCATGGCCTTCAGAAGTCCCGGGCTAAGGGACAAACAGGAGGGAGCAGCCCCCAAACACTGGCTGCAGCCACCAGTAAGATGAAGGAGCTCCCACCTTCAGGAAACAACTATAGGAGGGTTCTTGGAGGGGAGCCAGACACTGACCTGCCTACCCTGTCCGTGAATCAGTGGGTATTTGAGATCCGATTTTTCTACACGTTTGTAGCTCCTACCAGGAAAAGACCAAGCATCACCCAAGGACTATCTCCCCCTCATCTCTCAGCCCATCACCCAGCGGTCATGCCCTCACATCGTCCCCTCTGTCCAGGTAGAAAGGGACTGCCCCAAGCTTCCCCTTTCCTACCACATGCCCCCACCCCACCCTGCTCACCAGCCATTCATGTGGTGATCTCTGAACAAAACCTTCTGACCCAAGTCATCCTCCTTCAGTCGCCGAGGGAACTCCAGCCGGGTGAACTCACCAGCCAGAAGCTCTGGGTAGACAAAGGCCTGGGGTAGGGAGGCTGTGCTCAGGTCAGGCTCCTTGTGGCCCTGGACACTGGAGTTGGGCTCCACAGCCTCTCCCTGCCAAGGGTACCTACCAGCTGCTGGATCCGCTGCCGCTCAGTCTCTGGGGTGAACTCAGAGCTCAGTGGCCTTATCTCATCTCTCCGTACCAAGAGAGCCCTGGTTGGGGTTGAGGAGTAGAGGAAGGGGTGAGACTATCTCCTCCCTCTGGTCACCATAAGCCAACTCTGGCCATGCTGATCCCTCACTCAAAGCTCTCCATGAATCAGGCCTTTGGTCTGGCACTTGAGGTTCCTGCTCTCTGGCATCTACTCTCTGTCCTCGTATTCAGCATATGCCAAGTACAATTTCTGTACAAACAGCTTAGCCAATCCTCCCTGTTTCTAACCCTCCACTTCCAGCCACCTTTCACTGTCCTTACTGCTTCTGGAGTTTTGCCCACCTGCAAAGGCTCACTCACCTGCTGTCTCCAGCATTGGCCACGTATATTTTTCCCTGCAAGGACACAGCCACCAGGGCTGTGCAGCCGCCCACCTGGCATGAGGCCTCCAGCTCCCGCCCGATCACCTCATCCTGGAACAAACCAAGGCAGTTTAGTCTTAGCTGCTACTAGTCCTGCCACCATACATACACCACAATCCCTGACTTTCACTCTGTAGTTCACTTCCAGCCTCGGGCTGGGGATTTAGCTCAGTGGCGATGTTACTAGCCTCACAAGCACAAAGTCGTGAGTTCAAACTCCAGTACTACAAAAAAAAAAAGGAAAGAAAAAGAACAACTCTCCCAGTCAGCAGGTCTGTAGTCCCAGCCCAAAGTCTAGTCATTTATCTCAAACCCGTGGGTCAGGAGGCTAGACAAGAATGCTACTCAAAACAGGAAAGGAGGGCCGGGCGTGGTGGCTCACGCCTGTAATCCCAGCACTTGGGAGGCAGAGACAGGAGGATGCTGAGTTCGAGGCTTGCCTGGGTTACATAGTGAGCTCGGAGCCAGCCTGAACTACAAAGCGAGACCCTGTCTCAAAAAAAAAAAAAAAAAAAAAAAAAAAAACAGGAAAGGAGGGCCAGAGATTTAGCTCATTGGTTTCAGCACGTGTCTAGCAAGCAAGGTCCTGAGTTTGATTCCTGGTAACCACATACAGTACTGGGGTTGGTAACTCGTGCCCACCAGCATCAATACCAATACCACATAGCACAGTGCCTGGCATGGTGGCTCATGCCTGTAATCCCAACACTTGGCAGGCAGAAGCAGGAGGATTGCTGAGTTTGAGGCTTGTCTAGGCTACATAGTGAACTCAGGAGCAGCCTGAACTACAAAGCGAAACCGTCTCCAAAAAAAACAGGAGGGCCCTGGGATTTAGCTCAAGTGGTACCGCGGAAGCAGAAGGGCCCAAGTTTGATCCTGGTACTATAAAAAAAAAACCAGGAAAGGAAATCAGCTCCTTCACTAAAACGAAGTGTGTGTAGTAAGAGGCAGGTTAAGAGCATTTTGTAGATAATACACACTGGATATGTGGGAGGGGTTAGCAATGCTGGCAGTAGCAAACAATCCCAAGCTGTCTTCCCTTCCCAGTCCAGTAACTATAATTGTAGGAAGGTCCCATTCCCTCAGGTCCATGGGTGCCAAACCCTCCCTTCCTGCCAGAAGGCCACACTCACACATTCCTGGAAGGCACTTTCCAAGGCTCCAATCACCAAGTCTTCTGTCTTGATGCCCTTTTCCTCCACAAACTGGGGATCACTGAGGCAGACACAGTGGCCACTGAGGTGCATGGGGGGCTGAGTGGTCACTATGCCTTCCACCACAGCCTCTAGCTGCCGACGCAGGCAGGAGTGCAAGGTGTTGGCAGCCAGGATGGCTGCCGCAGGACCACCATGCCCATCAAACAGTGCCCAGTAATAACCTGTCAAGAACTACACCAGAGGGCTGTGTGTTAGGCTCTGCCTGGCTTCCTCCGGCCCTGCCTGAACAAAGACACAGCAGCAAGGCAAAAGCTCTCAGCCCACATGTCCTGGACTCAGCTGTCAGAAGGTGGGAGCTGGGCACACTCACCTCCTCTGTGGACAAGGTCAGCCACTCTTGGTCTTCTTCAGCCCCAAACCCATATCTCCGGATACAAAGCTTCCCACAGGCAGCTTGGTCCTCATTGAATTCAGATTTTTCTGCATTGATGATCCTGAGGCCGAAAAGTGGTCAGTGACCATTCAGGGCCACATCTGTGTCCCTCAAGGCAAGAGTTATCAGCTGGGCAACAGTTCCTAGGCGCTATTCCTGATACTCACCTGGGCAACTACCATGTAGGTTTGCTAACCTTAGTGGCTTAGTGCTGCCCCAGGGCTGAGGGCCAAGACGGGCTCCCTGGTCTTCCATGTGAATCCCTTTTCCATACAGCGTAAGCCCCAGCCCAGGGTAGGGTGTGTGCGTGTCCCAAGTACAGAGCACCTCGTCTCTCGACCTTCTCTTGGAAGCCTTAGGACCTCCAATCTTTTCAAAAGTTGGTGACTCAAAAGGTCGGATGAGATGGGGGAGGCTGCCAGGGGTTGAGGTGTGAAGGGGAAAGGTTATCTACAGGTGGGGGTGGGGACGTCACTCAGCTTGGCATGTTTTCTAGGCCAGCACAGAATCCTAGCTGGCTCAGCGGGGGCCGGGGACCGGGACAGGGCACCAGGATCGCCCTGGCGGGGCACTCACTCGGCGTAGCCTGCGTTCCAAGGCAGCGTGCGACCCCGCGCGGGGCTGCGCACGGGCCTCGCATCTGGTCGGCGCGCAGCAGCGTCGGTGGCTGGGCTGGAGCCCGAGCCCCGCAGGAAGCGGGGCCTCCTGTAGGGCACAGGGCTGGCGCGCGGCGCGGCCGGGCGCGGGGCAGGGAGCGGACCCCCGGGCAGGAAGCGACGCCGCAACCAGCCGGCGGACATGGCGCGGCTGCAGGGCCCAGGGCGCCAGACACCTTCTCCGCCAGCGGCCCAGAAGAAGGAAGAGGGCCAGGGGCGGAGCCGGCGCCGGGCGAGCCCAGGGAAGGCGAGGCCCCAACAACCCCAACCTCCCATCCGGAGACTGTAGGCTGCCTGAGTTTAAGAGCGCCTAACAACTACAAGCAAACTAAGGATCAGAGAGGCAGGGCCGCTGGCCAGCGTTGCACCGCAACACAGAACACATCAGATGTTCACCGGGCACCTGTGGGGCCCTAACCTTCCGGGGGGCAGGAAGTCCCCTTCCCTGTTAGTGGGAGGCTCTGGCAGCTTCTTGAGAGTCTGGGTCCGCGTGTGTGAGCCCGGCCGGCAAAGCCACTTCCTGCTGTTAGTCCAGGGCCTTCTGCAAGAGGCAGATGGAGGGAGCGGAGGGTTAGCTCAGCGGTTCCGGCGCCTGCCTTGCAAGCGCAAGGTCCTGAGTTCGATCCCCAGTAACCACATATAATGCTGGGTGTGGAGACACGCCCACCAACAATCAACACCGCATACCACAATGCCGGACGTGGTGGCTCACGCCTGTAATCCCAGCACTCGGGAGGCAGAGACAGGAGGATTGCTGAGTTCGTGG
>PVIC010045021.1:0-14631 GCA_004025085.1 Thryonomys swinderianus
GAGTTCGATCCCCGGTTACCACATATAATGCTGGGCGTGGTGGCTCACGCCTGTAATCCCAGCATTCGGGAGGCAGAGACAGGAGGATTGCTGAGTTCGCGGCGGCTTGCCTGGGCACCATAGTGAGCTCAGGGCCAGCCTGAACTACAAAGCGAGACCCTGTCTCCAAAAAGCAAAAAAAAAAAAAAAAAAAAAAAAAAAAAAAAAAGAATGTTTATTTGTAATTGAGTTCTTATTGGTACATTTTATATACAGCTCACAATCACACTCAACATTGGGGAATTTGTACCAGTATATGACACAAGTTAATTCTCGTTTTTACCCATATTCCTACCTACCCCACAACCCCCACCCCCTATATACATGTGCTTTCTTTTCTCTATCACTTACATTTACTCTGTCCCCTCATTACTTTCCCCTATCACATTCCTTTTGAATATTTCCTATTTCACAAAATCTATCATACATTCTAGAACTCATTTACGTCTACAGGTTCTCATACCAGAGAAAAGATTCAGTATTTACATATCTGTGATCTATTTATTTCACTTATTAGTGTGTCCTCAAGCTGTATCCATTTGCACATAAATGAATGAAACTTGTCGTTCTTTATAACAGAGTAATACTCCATTTTAGAAAATTTATGATATTGTATTTAATTTACAGTGTATTTGGATTTAAATTTATTATGTTATATATAATGTATAGGGTCTTTCCCATTTCTCTTACTTTGAAAATAATCAAAAATTAATATTCCACTTTTTTCTTTTATTGACTTTATTAGCCTTTTATTGATATAAATGGCCTTCCTTTACCTAAAATGATATAATAAATATTTGTACTTATATCACTTCCTTGATAATATTATGCTAGAGCACTAAATCTCTGTCTTTCATTGTCATTATTCTATATTTTAATTAAATAATTAACCTTTTGTCAGGAAATCTGTGATACGCTTAATGTACAGGTTTGACGCACCATGACATTGTTTGTATTACTCTGCATGAATGACGCCCATTTAGATTTACTTGCATACTTTTCCCTGAAGCTTTTCATGGATTCCCATTCCCTGCAGTATTCTCAAAGTCTACGTATTTCCTCCTCCAGGGCAATGGAAGGCTCCAGATGCTGTCTCCACCCCACGCCCTCGTCTTCATTTTACTTATACTTACATTTGTTTTGCACATGTTTTACTAAATGCCTGCAGGTAAGAAGTCACACTGAGGCTTCGTCGTACTTCTGTTGTCTCTGGAATCTCTGTTTGTCTGCTGTGATGACCAGGATCTCTCCTTTTGTCTTCCCAGCCCCAAGAGACCAGCAAAACCTCTGCATCATCACCATTCTCTATTTGATGCCAGTATACTTTCTGCCTTCAGAGTTTTAATTGGAGGAACTCACAGACATGTGTTTTTATTCCGTAATAGGAATATAGCAAGGAAAGAAACACACAAACAATTTTAAGAACCAAATTTTAAAAGCTCTGAAATCTTATGTTTATCTCAGTTAATACCCTCCTGGGATGAAATTCTCCCAGTGTTGAGTTACCATGCGTTCTTCGTGGTAGGTGAGGACTACATTTTCTCCCATATCACCCCTTGGCAAGTAAACAGTCAGTAGCCAGCTAGGTGAGACTGTCTTTTGTATAAGGTACTTCAATTGATATACAAAGATGATTCCCACTCACATAAAAATATATGCAGATTGGGCCGGAGATTTTGTTCAGTAGTTATGGCACCTGCCTAGCAAGTGCAAGATCCCTGGTTTGATCCCTGGTAACCACATACAACAATACCAAGTGTGGTGACTCACGCCCACCAGCAAATCAGTACTACATACCACAGTGCCAGGCGTGGCAGCTCACACCTGTAATCCCAGCACTCGGGAGGCAGAGACAGGAGGATTGCTGAGTTCGCGGCGGCTTGCCTGGGCACCATAGTGAGCTCAGGGCCAGCCTGAACTACAACGCGAGACCCAGTCTCAAAAGAAAAAAAAAAGAAAAGAGAAAAAATATAAATATATATATGCACAGATTATAATTAGTTTTATTATCTCTACAATCAGGATACATGTTACAATGGCTGGTTTGCCCTATTTCATTGGCAACATTTTTTTAAAATTAGCAACACATGAAAACCAGTGGTCTATCTTCTGTTCAGAATGATAGAAAAGAGCAGATTAATGAAATACTAGGGTTTTACAAATGAAGCCATATGGAATAAATGTGTTTTTAATAATCTTACTACGTATTTGGGTTTTTTTCCCCATAATTTACCAAAAGCAAACCAGAAGTATGCTATTGCATTACATGTGTATCCCAGAAAGCACACTGAGCTTGGATTCCAGGTGAGAGGAGATTCTTCTGTCTTTTTCCATCACCACCCCCTCTCCACCAAAGCCTTCATGTCTCTAATCTGTTCCTCTCTTGTGGTTCCTCCCTCAGCGGACCCATACTTCTCCTGTCCCTTGACAAGTCAACTCCTTGTCAGTTAACTCCACACTACTTCACGTATCTCTTCCTCCTATCCTTGCAGCTACAAAATTAATTCAATTCCCTATGATCTTCCATCTCAGTGATCAGACAGCCTTGTCTCTCCCCTCGCTTCACATTTCCTATTTTCTTGATTTTGAAAGATGATAAGAAATGCTTTCCTGTGTACCTCACAGTGCTCCTGTGAAGATCAAACACGTGAAAACTCACCAAAAAGCATGAAATTTGATACAGACACCAAATTATGTTATATTTTATTTCTTTTTATTTTTGCTACTTCCACAGTCCATCCCCAAGTGCTCAGTGTGAGACAGTGCTGCTCCCTACTAGGAGGCAGGCAGGCTCAGGCATGTTTCGCAAACTGACGAGACCGACCTGTCAGAAGCCTATTTCCTCGGCTGAGGAGCCTCCTAGGAGTGAGTATGAGTTATACCTGCCCCTGAGGTTCAGATACCTGGCGCCTATCTAGCAAACTCAGTCTGGTCACAAGCAGAAACTTGAACTTTGTTTTCAAGCTGACCCCAAAAGGAAAATATGATCGCTGGTATGAAATAAGGACTTTGAACACAAACATGGTAATACAGACTCAGATCTGTTTTTCATTTTATTTCTGGATGTTTCTGAAGTAAGAATAATGTTTGTCGAAAGGCTCACTGTGATCTGAAAACAAGGAGAGGAAAAAGGCTAGGGAGGATCCAAAGTGGCTCAAGCCACAATTAGGAAAACACATTAGTATGGAGAAAGAAATTATGCCATCTCAAATGTCAAGTCTCCTAATTTCCCTTCCTGCAACCAGCTGTCTCATATTAATCCTTTTCATTGCCACAAAGTAATCTCTTTAAAAGTGGGCTCATTGCTTCTACTAAATATCCTTATATGGATCACCCTTTCCTACCAAACACAGTTTTAAATTATTGAGCATGCCATACAAAACCTGTCAGACTGTTCCATACTGCTTTTGTTACTCATAAAATAAGTATGATATTAAATAAGGTTGGAAGAGTATTATAAACTGAACATTAAACTCATAAAAATTAATCTGGGGCTGTATTAAATTAAATAAAATGTATATCTGCTCAGATATATTTCTTTTTCATTGATTTGAGGGCTCAAATATCAATACTATACTAACATGACAAACTACAAATTTAATCATAAATGTTGCTACTTTTAATTTATAAAAGATGTTAGCAAATTATGCTGGCATTATTATTGTTCACTTTTCCACTCTCATAGTTTTGCTGTGAATATGACCTTCTCCCAATACAGTTTTGTACCATTAAACTCAAAATAAGATGTAAATATCCACCATAGACACAGCCAAGATAATCATGTTACAATGAAGATGTGATAAAGGTCCAATAGTTAAAATGCTTTCTGTCTTTTTCATTCCTTCCCCTGCCCAAGGCAGTATCACCATCCTTTGATTCCATTTTTTTTTCTTGTTTTGTTTGTTTCATTTTATCTTGGGATCACTGTTCAGTCCTATTATTATTTTAGATAATATAAAATCCCCAGGTAAATTAGGTTTTTATAACTTTCCAATATGAATCCTCTTTGTAAATAATTTTATCACATTATAGAAACTAAATTCTAAAATAACACAGTGTTATTTCAATAGAAATTACTTCTTATACTCAACAGCATTCATTCTTTTAATCCTTCTAATGCATTTAAGGCTTTCAATCAATAAGTATCCTTCCTATTACATTAAGCTCAACTGCATAAGAGATATTTCAGCATCATAGGAATAGTTTCACTTTTAAATATTTTAGAAATATTTTCTTTAAGCTAAGACTTTGCCTATATTCACATGTGAGCTAAAGACTATCTATAAAAAAAAACAGATCTAAAACTGCCCTCTAAATGATGCCAAATCAGAATTTTTGGCTCTTGTCTAAAAGAGTGTGAGATCAGCAGCACGTTGGTTTTGTGAAGAGCCTTGAGCAGTTCACAGAGACTGCAGGGGCCCGGGAAGGCTGCCTTTCATGTTACCGTTACTACTGAGCTTCACACAGACTATTACAGCATAAGTTACATAAAATTCGTCCTTTGATATGTAAGTGTCAGAAACCAACCTCAATATTTACTTCCTCCAGATGTTCCCAGATTTTAGTTGCTTGAAAATGAAAACATGAACCACGTTCTTTCCAATACTATAGCCATGCATCATTTATGTTTCAGGAGATAATAACAAAGTAATGTTTAGGAGAAAACACATACCTGATGTGTTTTCAGGAATCTAGAGGCAGAGGTCTCAGATGAGCCAAGGAAAGAACCAAATCTGTGATTGACAATGGTTTAGGGGGAGTCTAGGAATAGCCGCTGTTTTCTCTCACTTCCATTCCCAAGCCCCATCAAAAAAATTTCAGTAAATTAGAGAATTTTCCGATAACAAAAAGAGAATTGGTTAAATTTCTTGGTTTTACAATGTATTCACAAAATTAATAAAACTGCACAGGCTTTTCAAATTTGATTTTTAACACAATTCTAGACAAAATATTTTCACATGCTTCTGTAAGGCACCATTCCTTAAATACTCTGCCTGGAGGAAGATTTGGGGAAATGGTAACTGCACACAATTCTGTTCTCAACACGCTCCACTTCTCCTCTCCCTGGAGGTTGTAGTACAGACTGTTTGAAATATGTGAATGGTCAAAAGCATAGTTAGTTCAATCAAGAAAGTCAGTTTGCACAGGACACTAACACTTCCATGTAGGAAAATCATAAATAGAATGGAACTTATTCTTGTGACTAAATCAATGAGTTACTGGAAAGGAGAATGGAATCCATGATTGCCATAATCTACTTATTATCTTTTTTTTTTTGAGACAGGGTCTCGCTTTGTAGTTCAGGCTGGCTCTGAGCTCACTATGCAGTCCAGGCAAGCCTTGAACTCTGCAAACCTCCCATCTCTGCCTCCCGAGTGCTGGGATTACAGGTGTGAGCCACCATGCCCGGTTTATTATCTTTTTTTTATTAATACAGGGTCTCATTTTGTGATTCAGGCTGACCCTGAGCTAACTATGTAGCCCAGGCAAGCCTCAAACTCAGCAATCCTCCTGCATCTGCCTCCGGAGTGCTGGGATTACAGGAGTGAGCCACTATGCTTGGCTTTCTATTTATTATCTTAACTTCTTCATGTCTAAACCAGCTTTGAAACTCTTAGATGATAAATAAAAGTCTCCAAAATTAAGAAAATTTTTCTTGGTGCCAGTGAGTTAGCTTGATGGTCCCTCAGCACTCAGGAGGCAGAAGCAGGAGGATTGCTGTGAGTTCAAGGCTAGCCTGGACTACATAGTGAGCTGAGGTCCAGCCTGAACTACAAAGTGAGACTCTCTAAAAAAAAAAAATTAAAAAAGAAGAAGCAGGAAGAAGAAGGAGGAGGAGGAGAAGAAGGAGGAGGAGGAAGGAGGGGGAGGAGGAAGAAGAAGAGGAGGAGGAGAAGAGGAGAAGGAGGAAGAAGAAGAAGAAGAAGAGGAAAGAAGAAGAAGAAGAAGAGGAAAGAGAAATTTTCTTACTGGTATTTTTTGTTTCTTGACTCTTTCTCCAGTACAAATAGAAGTCCTTCACCAGTTGGCCATGGTGGCTCAGACCTGTAATCCCAGCACTCAGGAGGCAGAAGGATGGGGGCTGGAGAGAGAGAGAGAGAGAGAGAGAGAGAGAGAGAGAGAGAGAGAGAGAGAGAGAGAGAGAGATATGCAGACGCAAACAACACTGAAATTTCATCTCACTCCACAAAGAATGTCTGCTATCCCAAAATCAACCAACAGCAAATGTTACCAAGGCTGCAGAAAGAAAGGAATCTTTCCCCACTGCTGATGGGAATGTAGAGTGGTGCGACCACTGTGAAAATCAGTGTAGAGATTCCTCAAAAGACTAGGATTAGCTGGGAATGGTGGCTCATGCCTGTAATCCCAGCACTGGAGAGGCAGAGATAAGAGAATTGCTGAGAGTTCAAAGCCAGCCTGAATTACAAAGAGACACCTTGTCTCTAAAAACTAAAAAAAAAAAAAAAGTTTGGATTAGAAATCCCATTTGGCTCTGCTATTCCCCTGCTAGGTATATGCACAAAAGAAAATATTGGTATCTTCTACTTTTGATTACAAATCACTGTACCCTTTTCTTCTTGTCTCAGTGAATTCAACTCAGGTTTATTTTACTCAACTTCCCTAGGTGATATAAACCTACTCACTGAAAAATAAGCAAAAATTGATTACATGAATATTGGACAATTTCACCCAAGGATAGCAGGTGTCTGTTTTAACTTGATCTTAATGATTGTATCATTTTACTTTGATCCTATGGTGAACTGGAGCTCACCAAATTGTTACTCTTGCTAGGAAAAACATGTAAAAACTTAATAAGATATTTTATATCTTACTGAATAAAGAGACAAATATAGTAAAGGAATTTTAACTAGCTGCTAGCTGTAATTATATATCTATATTTTTTTCACTCTAGTGTTAGGTTGTATGACTTAAGCTATTTGTGGAACAGTTATATTTTAATAAACATAATAGATGAAGATAAAAACAAATTAAAAAGAAAAGTAAGTTTAAATATCTGGTTTCCCTAAATATTATTTAAACCCTTATAATATGTTTTGTATTGTATATGATATATATTTTATATATCAAGTACATATATATGCGACTATTTTACTTTCCCATTCCTGAGATGCAATACCTGACAACCAAAACTCTAAGGAAGAAAGTTGTGTTGGTTCAGAATCTATAGAGGTTTCAGTGCATAGTGGCCTGGCTCTGAGGCAGGGTGGCACAGCAGAGGGGTGCAGGAGAGGGGTGCATCAGAGGAGAAAAGCTCCTGGCACAGGGTCAGGAAGCAGAGCCTCATCAAAGGAGAAGGGAGGGAGATACTTCCAGGCTGTGCCCTCAGTCACCTCCCCTCAATACCACAGTTAGCTATAAACTCACTGGACTAAGCCACTGATGAGTATCACACTAGCATGACCAAGCACCTCCCAAAACCCTACCTATGGGTGCATGAGGCTTGAGGGGACATAAAATGTAACAGCCCCTCACCTGTTTTGCACAGGTCTAGGAATATACCAGTGGGGAATCCAGTTCTTTTCAAAGTTCTAAATAATCTTGGGGGTTTTTTCCTCATCAGTTTGACTTTTCTCACTTACCATGTTTACATTCTATCTTGAGGATGGGGAGGGGATTAGTTAAACTGTGTTAAACAATTGACAATACTCTCCTTTATAGATCTATGTGTAAATGAATTAACTATTTGGAAAATAGTTTCAAAAACTTGTTTTAGTTGACCAGGCCATTCCTTATGCATCAGGAGAAATTATTTAACAAATACAAAACCAATTTCAGATGCTAGTATTGGGTAAGAAGGGGTTAAAAAAAATAAGTGGAATAGATCTCAAATCATTTGATGCATCATGCGTTGTAACTTAAGTAATTATACTAAAGTAGAATAGTTTTATCAACCAGAGAACTTTCTTCTTGATCTATATTGTTGAAAGAGATTCCTTTTGTCCATTTACAAGTACTCTTTTAATTGCCAAATCATTGCCACTACCACATTCAGAATTATGGCTTATATTTCACAGATTACATTTTTTAATTGAATTCTTTATTAGTACTTTTTATTTACAGCTCACAATCATGCACAACACTGGGGAATTTGTATCAGTATATGACACGTTAATTCTCATTTTTACCCATATCCCAATCCACCCACCCCCTATATACATGCTCTTTTATTTTCTTTTGGAATCATATATATTCCTTCCCCTCATTATGTTCCCACACCAAATTCCCTTTGGAAATTGCCTATTTTATATAAACTATCATACATTCTAGAAGTCATTTACACCTACAGGTGCTCATATCAAAGAAAAGATCTGGTATTTGGATATCTGCAATCTATTTATTTCACTTATTAGTGTGTCCTCCAGGTGTATCCATTTGCTCATAAATGAATGAATCTTGTTCTTTATGGCAGAGTAATACTCCATTTTATTTTTTAAAAAATCTTCTTTATCCAGTCTCCAGGTGATGGGCATTAGGGTTGTTTCCAAGATTGAGCTATCATGAACTGAGCTGCTATGAACAAGGATGTACATCTGTCTGTCCAATGTGATTTTTTTAAAATCCCTTTGGGTATATTCCTAGCAGGGGAATAGCAGGGTCTAATGGGACCCCTAGTCCTAGTTTTCTGAGGAATTTCCCACACAGATCTCCACAATGGTTGCACAAATCTACAATCCCACCAACAGTGGAGAAGGGTTCCTTTCTCCCCAGAGCCTCGCCAGAATGTATTGTTGGTTGATTTTGCAATAGCAGCCATTCTTTGTGGAGTGAGATGAAATCTCAGTGTTGTTTTCATCTGCATCTCTCAAATGACCAATGATGTTGAACTTTTCTTCATATGCTTCTTGGCTGCTTTGACTTCTACCTCTGAGAAGTGTCTGTTCATTTCGGATGCCCATTTTTGAATTGGGTCTTTAAACTTGGGGAGACTGATTTGTTTAAATTCTTTATATATTGTGGATAATAGCCCTTTGTCTGACAAACAACTAGTAAAGGCTTTTTCCCAATGGATTACATTTTCATTTAATTGTCAGCTGAATTAGAAAATAGCATGACACCGTCAGCTTATATTTACAAGTCATATTTAAATGATATTTCTCTTGATGGCACTTTCATATAAACAGTATGACACATGTACTGTTACTTTGTTTTATTTTAGGCAAAGATTAAAAACATAATTGAAAATAGGAAGCATTCATAAACATAATATGCCACTCATTCATCCTTTTATTCTTTTACCTAAAAATACTGTAGGTTGAGCATTGTATTTATTTGAAAGACAATTTCTCCTTTATTCTGAGTAGTATATTTTCAATCACTGTATTAAAGAATATCGAGGACTCAACAGTAAATATAATGAATGATAACCACAAACCAGCTCTCTTGGCTCAGCAAAGGCATGCTTGGCCATCCTGACTAAGTCACCTCTGAATGGATCAGTCCTTCTATAAAAGCAATTAGTTTTTCTAAAGGGTGCATCTGTAAAAGTGAGCTCTATTTCACTTTCACAGGGATATTCACACTGACAAATAAAATGATTTAAATGATGAGGTCTTTCACCTAAGTAGTTAATACTGACAACATTAACGTGTGTTCTAGTTTCACTATAAAAGACATATATTCCAGTGTTTCAAGCACAGACATGTCCTTCCTACCAATTTCATCTTTATGCTACATCATATCTTCTTTAAGAAATCAATGTAGAGCCAGAGATTTAGCTCAGTGGTTCTGGTGCCTGCCTCGCAAGCACAAGGTCCTGAGTTGGATCCCAGTGACCACATAGAATGCTGGGCGTGGTGACTCACGCCCACCAGCAATCAATACCACATACCACAGTGCCGGTTGTGGTGGCTCACGCCTGTAATCCCAGCACTGGGGAGGCAGAGGCAGGAAGATTGCTGAGTTCGAGACTTGCCTGGGCTACATAGTGAGCTCAGGGCCAGCCTAAACTACAAAGGGAGACCCTGTCCAAAAAAAAAAGAAATGAAAAGAAATCAGTGTAACAGTTTTTTCCATTTGTAAGTTGATGAATTAAGAATAAATTCATGAATAGAAAATATTCAAAGGGAAATGTGGTGGAAGTATGAGTAATGAAGGGTAAAGAAAAAACGTGATGGTAATAAAAAAGGGACATAAAACTTATGTATTTAGGAGAAGGATTTGTGGGGTTGGTAGGGGACCAGGAAAAAAAGGAGAATTAAATTGTGTGATATACTGGTACAAATTCCCGGTATGGAGTATGATCATGATAGGATGTGTACATACAATGTACCGATAAAGATGAAAATTATTTTTAAAAAGAATAAATTCAAGAATGAATTAGAAGGTAAAGTAAAGCACTTATAGCCAACATTGATTCATGAAATTCAATTTATGCTAATCTTTTCAGACACTCAGGTGTGCCAGCAGATGACATGGGACCATACATAATAGAAGATAGAATTCTAGTGAGACGGATTGGAGTATAACCAAATACAGACAAATGGCCTGACTGTTACTGAAGCCAGGAAAATGTTGAACTGGAAAATTATTTCTCTGTATAAAAGGTATTTCCACTATTTGCTATTTAAAAGAATCATGTGATTATACAATGTTCTCCATTTAAGCACATGCAAAACTAGGGGGGAAAAGAACGTCTCTCTCTTTTACTAATTAATATTGCAAACAGGAAAGATCCTATTTGGTGAATATCAATTTGTGGGACAATTAAGGTTACAGAGAACTGTGATTATTCCTTATTAGGCAACAATTAGCCTGTCAATGGGAATAGTCATAATAAAAAATAAATTTTGAAATGCATTTAATCATATGATTTTTGTTCATAAACTGGTTCTTTCTAAAACCTTATAAAATAAACAGGGTTTTTTTTTTTTTTTTGCCATGCACTCATTAATGATGAACAAACTGAACTCACAGGCATCAAGGGACCTGCGTTAAGGTGCCCGGGTCATAATCATGGAGTCCCTCACTGTGTGACACTTCCACCTGTGAAGAATACAAGAGCTTCAGCAACTTGCTGTCCCGAGTTTACACAGCGAAGTGACAGTGACAATTTAAAACTAAAATTATAAAACTTAAAATATTCCAAGAAGAAGGTTATAAGACTATTTAGAAATAATTTTTGTGAAAAATTCCATATTTAGACAAAACTTCAGATCTATAGTCCGTTTACAACAGAGCTCTTAAATATTCATCATATATGCTGCGACTTATTTTTTCCAGAACTAGTGGACCATTCTTCCCTTCGTGAAGTTACACTGATTCGGCCTAAGGGGGCTTCCAGCAGTGCAGCTCCTCCTGCCCTGGGAGTGGATTTAACGCAAAGTGACATCAGCCGCTTGCTAACAGTCACTGCTCCTCCGGACCTTCCTACAACCCCGGTTCCCTGCAGCGCTTTCCTCTGGGTCCCGTACAGTGTGGAAGTTAAATAACTGAGGCTGACTTACTAGAACAGCGTCTCCGAAGGAACTAAACGCCACAGACCATGGAAGCTTTGCTCTGAGGCTTCCCGAGCTTGTAAAGGGATAGACAACTGGAATGTGTGTGTGTGTGTGTGTGTGTGTGTGTGCGCGTGCGCGCGCGCGCGCACGGTGTGTGTCTGTGTGTAAGTCAATTAATGATAAGTGGCGGCTGGACTGAACACGATGTGCTAGTCAAAATCCAGCCCTTTGCCTCACGAGCTTGGGTTTCAGAATTTAAGTGCACAATTTTTAGATTTTAAGATGAGGATGTATTCTCAATGCATTTTATAACATTACTATTAAGGCACATATACTATAATATTTGGGGTACTAATTTTTAAAATTATGTAATAAACTATAAAATTTAAAATAGAAATTAGTGTAAGGAATGTTTGTTGTTACCAAGGATTCAGTCTGTCCTGTAACGTGCATTCTTTGCTGATTATATTCTCATGACAATATGTTATGGCAATTTGGAGGCTTAAGATACGAAAATAAATGTAGCTGGACACTGACTATCATTGTCTTGGGGGTAAAAAAATTACTATTCAAAGCTTACCTTCAAATCACAGAGTTTTAGTGAGAAACATATTTTTTTTACATTTAATAGGCTCTGATGGGAATCTGTATAGTCCTATTAATACATAGCAAGGTTTTTGAGGTTGTGTGAACAGAAAATTACTATATATATACACACACACACACACACACACACACACACATATCTTAGCTATAGAAAACGACATTATTTATGATATCAATTCCAATATTTTCTCTTTTTTCCATCAAAACTTGACTTTATTTTTTTTTTTTTTGAGACAGGGTCTCGCTTTGTAGTTCAGGCTGGCCCTGAGCTCACTATGTAGCTCAGGAAAGCCTCGAACTCAGCAATCCCCTAGTCTCTGCCTCCCGAGTGCTGGGATTACAGGCGTGAGCCACCACTCAGGTGCTGGAACCACTGAGCTCAATCTCCGGCCCTTGACTTTATTATTTTGTTGATTATTTTCTGAATACAAAGTTAAAATATGTTCAGGTTTAAAAATTATAAAATGTTGGGCCGGAGGGTTAGCTCAGTGGTTCCAGTGCCTGCCCTCGCAAGCGCAAGGTCCTGAGTTCGATCCCCGGTAACCACATAGAATACTGGGCGTGGAGACACGCCCACCAACAATCAACACCGCATACCACAATGCCGGATGTGGTGGCTCATGCCTGTCATCTCAGCACTCGGGAGGCAGAGACAGGAGGATTGCTGAGTTCGCGGTGGCTTGCCTGGGCACCATAGTGAGCTCAGGGCCAGCCTGAACTACAAAGTGAGACCCTGTCTAAAAAAAAAAAAAGAAAAGAAAAATTATAAAATGTGGATAAAAAAAATCTTTTATTTACTTCCAACTATTCAGAAGCTTACCACTAAAATGCTATTGTGTTATATCGCATAATATCTTCTAGAGAAAAGACTTTATTTTTAGCAAAATTAGCTAATTAACCTTTTGTATCTATTTTTCTTTCAGTTAACTTACTGTTAGGCTCTTCCATATCAATGACTATACTTCAACTCTGTTACTTTTAGTGACTAAAATTTTGATGATAGTGTAAGACTGCAATAGATATGATGTATATACATGTCATGCCACAGAAGGGGAGATTATGAAAAAAGTGAAGCAGAAAGCAGGAGTATAAATGGAAATACTGACTGTATGTATAAATAGCCATACTTTTCAATTCAGCAATCCTAGAAATTTTGGACTTTCAAAATTTTGTTCGTGTTTATGCATGGCCAGTTTATCCCAATTTATCTTCTGTCCTGCAGTACCCTCCATCTGAAGGTAGGAAACCTATGGGTCTGTTTAGGCATCCCCTTGAACAAGATCTAAATCCACTAGGTTCATTTTATCATTTCAAGGCTATTATTGGTAATCTTTTAAAAACAAATATTTGCTTCATAAGATACTTTGTCATTCTCTTGTTTAGTAAAATATTTTTCTCATCATCCTCCATTCTCTTCTAACACTTTTTGGTATATGCCACTTAATCCCAATGCACTCTTACATATTTTGGCTAGACTATTTTTTCATGGGTTTCTTGAGAGCTTTTCACAGTACTACAGCATTATAACTACAAAATTCTAGTAAAATTCAATAAAATTATTTTTTTTCTCATGTAACTGGCTGTTCCAGAGAGGTTTTAGTTTTGGCTTGTCAGTTTTGACAAAAGACTTCATGGTAATTTGATTAGGATTACATTAAATCTGTAGACTAATTTAGGTGGAATTCATATATTAATAACATTTAAGCTTCCCCACTCATTAACAAGTCTAACTTTCCATTCACTTTGTCTTCTTTAATTTTTCTCAATAATGTTTTTATTTTTCAGTTCAGATTACCTGCATACTTTGGTTAATATTTATCTTACACCCCGGGCCCGCCGTGCCGTGCGTCCAGCGGACCGGGGAACTTGCGGCGGACGGACCGGACCCAGCAGCCCCGGGCCCGCCGTGCCGTGAGTCCAGCGGACCGGGGAACTTACGGCGGACGGACCGGACCCAGCAGCCCCGGGCCCGCCGTGCCGTGAGCCCGGCGGACCGGAGAACTTGCGGCGGACGGACCGGACCCAGCAGCCCCGGGCCCGCCGTGCCGTGAGCCCGGCGGACCGGAGAACTTGCGGCGGACGGACCGGACCCAGCAGCCCCGGGCCCGCCGTGCCGTGAGCCCGGCGGACCGGGGAACTTGCGGCGGACGGACCGGACCCAGCAGCCCCGGGCCCGCCGTGCCGTGAGCCCGGCGGACCGGGGAACTTACGGCGGACGGACCGGACCCAGCAGCCCCGGGCCCGCCGTGCCGTGAGTCCAGCGGACTGGGGAACTTGCGGCGGGCGGACCGGACCGAGCAACTCCGAGCCCACCGTGCCATGCTTCCAGTGAACTGAGTGAGCAGCACGCGGACCCGGCTGCAGGGTGCAGGCCATTTCCAGTGGACTGAAGGCCGCCCAGCAGCACACTGTATCCCGGAGCTGTGCAGTGAGGAGTCAGACATAGAGGTAACTCATAAGCTCAAAGTATCCAGTATAGAATCTAACAAACCTTTTTTGTCTTATTTACTGTGTTTAATACTGATAT
>PVIC010045022.1:0-14783 GCA_004025085.1 Thryonomys swinderianus
GATTGCTGGTGTGTGTGAGTCACCACGCTCAACATTGTATGTGGTTACTGTGATCGAACTCAGGATCTTGTGCTTGCGAGGCAGGCCCCAGAACCACTGAGCTAAGTCTTTGGCCTGATTTTGGTTTTTTTTTTTTTTTTTTTTTGAGACAGGGTCTCGCGTTGTAGTTCAGGCTGGACCTGAGCTCACTATGGTGCCCAGGCAAGCCGCCGCGAACTCAGCAATCCACCTGTCTCTGCCTCCGGAGTGCTGGGATTACAGACGTGAGCCACCACGCCCGGCATTGTGGTATGCGGTGTTGATTATTGGTGGGCGTGTCTCCACGCCCAGCATTATACGTGGTTACCGGGGATCGAACTCAGGTCCTTGCGCTTGTGAGGCAGGTGCCGGAACCACTGAGCTAACCCTCCGGCCCTTGGCTTCTTTTTTTTTTTTTTTTTTGAGACAATGTCTTGCTATGTAGATAGCTTCAAATTCAGTTTGTAGCCCAGGCTGTCCTCAAACTCATGGTGATCCTCCTGCCTCACCCTCTCAAATGCTGGGATTACAGGTGTATGCTACCTTACCCAGTTGCAGTTTTTTTCTTAAAAACAACAACACACTTATGATCAGCAGCATTAAAGATTTCACAAAATATTATAGATGAGTGAAATTGTACCATGGTAACTATGCTAAACTTTATTAATATTTTCTATTTAGTGAGGGGCCTCATATGGGTAATTTTGTGTGTTGGTTTGTCTTCTAGAGATTCCAGAGAGTGACATGGTGCCAGGGACCATTTTGGTGACAGAAGAAGAACTTAGTAGGTGTATTGAAGATGTCTATAAGGTTAGTAATTTATTAATGTTTTTAGCTAATATTTGTCTTAAGATTCTTTAAAATCAGTTAACTTTTGTGATGCTGGAGATTGAACCCAAGGCATCATAAATGCCATATAGGAGCAGGGCATGATAGTACACACCTCTAACCCCAACATTCTAGAAGGCTGAAACATGAGGATCTAAAGTTCAAGCTCAGTGTGAGTGACTTAGCAAGACTCAAAAAAAAGATGAAAAGTTCTAGGGTTGTAGCTCAGCATAACGACCCTGGGTTCAATCTCCAGTGCTGCCTCCAGCCGAAGCCAACTAACCAACTACTCTGCCCACTGAGGTACTGTATATCTTGACTGCTTAAAATAATCTTGCCTTTTACAAATACTTAAAGAATTGGAAGCTGGGCACAGTGGCACACCTGTAATCCCAGTACTTGGGAGGATGACACAGGAGGATCACCGTGTGTTTGAGGCCAGGCTGGGCTACATGGTGAGCCTCTGTTTCCAAAAAAAGAAAAGAAAAGAAAAGAAAAAAAGGCCAGGGATTTAGCTCAAGTGGTACTGCGCCTACCTTGGAAGCAAAAGGGCCAGAGTTCGATCCCTGGTACCACACACACACACACACAAATAAAAGAAGTGGAAAAAGAAAAAGAATTTGAGAGGGGAGGGGAAGGGGAGTAAAAAGAATTAAGATATATTAAGTATATATATATATATCCACTCTCAAAGATGAATATAAGCATTATGTACCAGAAACATGTACTAATAAAAAAAAAGAATTGGAATCAATCATTTTAAGGTCTAAGCTGCCAAAATTGCCATTTTGGAAACAACATTGACCTTTTTTCAATGGAAAAAAATGATATGATTTGAAACCCTGTTAATTTCATACATTCTTAATGTCAAAAACAGTTTAGAGGGCCGGAGGGTTAGCTCAGTGGTTCCGGCGCCTGCTTCGCAAGCTTAAGGTCCTGAGTTCGATTTCCGGTAACCACATATAATGTTGGGCGTGGAGATATGCCCACCAACAATCAACACCGCATACCACAATGCTGGACGTGGTGGCTCACGTCTGTCATCCCAGCACTCGGGAGGCAGAGACAGGAGGATTGCTGAGTTCACGGCAGCTTGCCTGGGCACCATAGTGAGCTCAGGGCCAGCCTGAACTACAAAGCGAGACCCTGTCTCAAAAAGCAAAAAAAAAAAAAAAAACAGTTTAGATTCTCTAAGTGGCATATACTAGTGCTGAAAGTGGTTTGTTTTTTTTTTGAAAATCAACAGAGGAACTTTTTAGTACTGTAGGTTTCCTAAAAGTGAATGATAATACTGAACACAGTTTATAACTTAGCAATGACCATCATAAAAAAGAAATTTTGCATAATGAATCCTGCAAATGACTAAATATACAAAAAATAAAATATATAAATTGTATGTTCTTCATGATTACAGTCTTATAAAGCTATATGAGATATATATTTTTAGACAAAAATAAACTTTATTGTGGTAGGGCCAGAAGCAGAGGGGTAAATGTTCTTTACTATTTTTTTTTTTCACGACTACACTTATTCTTTACTATTTATTTCAGTAAATTTGTAATAGTATTTTACAACTTTCAAAATTGTATTCCACATAAAAAAGTACAGGTACTTTGGAAAATGGTTTGGCATTTCCTCAAAAAACTAAATATAGAATCATCACATGACTCAGCAATTTTATTTCTAGGTATTTATCCAGGGAAAATGAAAGTATATTCACACAAAAATTATATGTTAATATTCATTCATAAGGGCTAAAATATAGAAACCCATGTGTCTATTAACTGGTAAATGGATAAACGAATGTGTTATATGCATACAACATAATATTATTCAACCATAAAAAGGAATGTATGAGTACATGCTACAATACAGATGATATTAAAATTTTTGAAATTAAAGAAACATGTGTGCTAAGTGGTGCTGTGCAAGCATAAGCATGGTCTGGCAAGTGTAAGTTCCTGAGTTCATTCCTTGTACCAACAAGCCAAACACAAAGATAAAACAAAAATAAGCACAGCACGGGCCAGAGATTTAGTTCAGTGGTTCCGGCACTTGCCTAGCTAGCACAAGGTTCCTGGTTTGATCCCTGGTAACCACATACAACAATACTGGGCATGGTGACTTTTTGCCCACCAGCAGTAAATACCACACACCACAGTGCTGAGTGTGGTGGCTTACACCTGTAATCCCAGCATTCAGGAGGCAGAGGCAGGAAGGTTGCTGAGTTCAATGTTTACCTGGGCTACATAGTGAGCACAGAGCCAGCCTGAACTACAAGACCCTTTTCAAACAACAACAAAAAAACAAGCGTAGCACAAAAGGCTTCATATTGTATAATTACATTTGTTTGAATTGCCCATGTAGACAAATTAATAGAAAATAGAGCTGCCAGAGACTAGGAGTTGAAGTAGTGAATTGGAAAATGCTGCTAAGGAATATAGGTTTCTTTTTTCTTTCTTTCTTTCTCTCTCTCTGTTTCTTTCTTTTCCTTCCTTCCTTCCTTTTCTTTTCTTTCTTTCTTTTCATTTCTACTGACAGCAAATTAAGTTTGAATATTTTAAATTTTTTAGTAGCTTTAAAATTTAGCTTTTAATAAAATAGTTCAAGTATATATATACATATATATGTGTGTGTGTGTGTGTATATATATATGTGTATATATATGTATGTGTATATACACACATATACTTCTGTACCCACCATTCAGTTTAAGAAATTAAGCATTAAGCCAAGAGTGTGGTACACAACTGTAATCCCACCTTTCTGGGAGACTGAGGCAGGAGGAATACAAATTTGAGTCTAACTTGAACAATTTAACAAGTAGTGAGACCTGGCTCAAAATACAAATAAAAAATGAGGGCTGGAGATTTAGCTCAGTGGTTCTGGCGCCTGCCTCACAAGTGCAAGGTCCTGAGTTCGATCCCAGTAACCATATACAAGGCTGGGCGTGGTGACTCACGCCCACCAGCAATCAATACCACAAACCACAGTGCTGGGTATGGCTCATGCCTGTAATCCCAGCACTCAGGAGGCAGAGGCAGGAGGATTGCTGAGTTCGAGGCTTGCCTGGACTCCATAGTGAGCTGAGGGTCAGCCTGAACTACAAAGTGAGACCCTGTCTCAAAAAAAAAAAAAAAAAAGAAAAGAAAAGAAATAAAGGTGTGGGGGTGTAGCTCAGGGCAGAAGTCTTGGGTTGCTGGTGGGCATGAGTCACCAGGCCTGGCATTGTGGTTTGTGGTTACCCAGGATTGAACTCATGATCTTGCGCTTTCAAGGCAGGTGTCAGAACCACTGAGCCAAATCCCCAGCCCCTGTCAACATTTTTTATCATGTCTCCCTTACTTCCCCCTCCCCCAAAGGGAACCATGATCCTGAGTTTGTATTCGTTGTTTCTTTTTGTTGGTCTTTGTTTTGTTTTGTTTTTTTTTTTTTGCTTTTTTGGAGACAGGGTCTCACTTTGTAGTTCAGGCTGGCCCTGAGCTCACTATGGTACCCAGGCAAGCCGCCACGAACTCAGCAATCCTCCTGTCTCTGCCTCCTGAGTGCTGGGATTACAGGCGTGAGCCACCACGCCCAGCATTATATGTGGTAACCGGGGATTGAACTCAGGTCCTTGCGATTGCAAGGCAGGCGCCGGAACCACTGAGCTAACCCTCCGGCCCCTTGTTTGTTTTTTTGAGACAAGGTTTCATTATGTGTTTTAGGCTGGCGTTGGACTCTGTATGCAAATAGGCTGCCCTCAAATTCCTGATGCTTCTGTATCTGTCTGAGTGCAAGGAATATTTACAGGCATGCACCACTATGCTTAGGTCATGTTTGTTCTTTCTTTTTTTGAAACAGGGTCTCGCTTTGTAGTTCAGGCTGGCCCTGAGCTCACTATGTAGCTAGGCAAGCCTTGAACTCAGCAATGCTCCTGCCTTTGCCGCCCAAGTGCAGTATTAAAGGCATGAGCCACCAAGCCTGACACTGTGGTATGTGGTACTGATTGCTGGTGGGCGTGAGTCACCATGCCCAGTATTGTATGTGGTTACTGGATTGAACCAGGGACCTTGTGCTTGCTAGGCAGGCACCGGAACCACTGAACTAAATCTCTGGCCCATGTTTATTTCTTTTTTTTTTTGAGACAGGGTCTCGCTTTTGTAGTTCGGGCTGGGTCTGAGCTCACTATGTAGCCCAGGCAAGCCTCGAACTCAGCAATCCTCCTGTCTCTGCCTCCCGAGTGCTGGGATTACAGGCGTGAGCCACCACTCCTGGTCCATGTTTATTTCTTAAGCTATTTGTAATATTGTTGTAGATGATTTTAAATTTTATTTAAATGATTTTTTATATAAAAATTTTTTGCAGGTGTTCGTCACTACAATTTTATTTTACAATTCAGAGAAAGGATAACAAATGGTATTTAAATGATATCGCAATATACATAATTAATTTTTTTTTCTGACGTGGGAGATTGAACTCAAGACCTTTCGCTTGCCAGGCAGGCATGGTACCACTGAGCTACTTCCTTGGGCCTCAAATTTATTAATTTTTGTTCCTAGGTGTTTTCTATTGTATGATTATACCAGTACTTGCTTATTTGTTCTTCTATTTGTATACTTGTTTCTGGGGAATCTTTTAGGTTCATTGTGGGGTTTTGTTTTGTTTTTGTGGTACTGGGGATTGAACCCAGATCCTTTGCATGGAGCTACATCCCTAGCTCTTTTTACAATTTTAGATAGGTTCTGGCTAATTTGCTGAGTTGCCCAGGTTGGATTCAAACTTGCATTCCTGCTTTAGCTTCTGGGATTACAGATGTGCACCACCACATCCAGCACATTTTAGTTTTAATAAGTATTTCTCATTACTCATAAGATTGAACATTGTATTGGGGTTTTTTGTTATTTATTTGATTGTCATATCTGCTTTTCCATAAATTGGCTATTCAAATTAGGTGTAATGACACATGCCTCCTGGCAGCTGAGGCAGAAGAATTGCAAGTTTGAACCCAACCTGGATAATTTAATGATCTGCAAAACCTTATCTAAAAAGTGAAAGGAAGGGCTAGGGATGTAGCTCAGGGTAAAGGCCTTGGGCTCAAAATCCAGTACCTCAAAAATAAATAACCTTTTCAAATGTTTAGTCTGTTGAAGAAAAAAATTGGCCTAATTGCCTCTTTGAAACTTCTTTAGATGGTCTCTTTAAAAAAATAAACTGAACTATTGAGGCTTTTTTTTTTTTTTTTTTTTTTGGAGACAGGGTCTCGCTTTGTAGTTCAGGCTGGCCCTGAGCTCACTATGTAGCCCAGGCAAGCCTTGAACTCAGCAATCCTTCTGTCTGTGCCTCCCAAGTGCTGGGATTACAGGTGTGAGCCACCATGCCTGGCTAAGGCATATTTTACATACCACAAAAATCATCTATTTTAAATGTACAGTTCAGTGATATATATTGTATGAAAATATATATTATATAATGTAAGGTAATATATATATTTCATGTGGTTATTATATGTAATATATATAGGGTAGTATATAATTTTATGTTGTGGTTATTTTATATATCATAAATATATGTAGGGTAGTATGTATATATAACATATATATAAATATATATATATGTTATATATATATAAATTTACATATTTGAGAAAACATTACCACATTTTTTCATTCCCCAAAGACCTCTTGTGCCATTTATAGTTGCTTCCTGTTTCTACCCTAGCTCCAGGCAACCACTGATATGTTCTCTGCCTCTGTGAATTTGCCTTTTTGTGGTTACTTCATGTAATGGAATCATGAAATATGTATTCTTTTGTGTCTGCCTTTTGTCACTTCACAGAGTGTTTCTGAGGTTCTTCTAAATTGTTGGAAATGTCAGTGCTTTATTCCTTTTATTTAATTTATCTATTTTTTTAGAGATAGGGTCTCACCTAGTAGTTCGGACTGGCCCTGAGTTTACTGTGTAGCCCAGGCTAGCCTCAAACTCACAGCAGTACTCCTGCCTCTGCCTCCCAAGTGCTGGGATTACAAGCATTAACCACTACATCTAGCATTGTAGGGTGTGGTACTGATTGGTGGGATTATGGGAGTGAGTCTCCACACCTGGTTTTGTGGTATGTGGTACTAGGAAGGAACTCAGGATTTTGCACTTGCAAGGCAGGTAGTCTATTTTGGAAAATCTCATTACCCAAAAAAAGAAACTCCCTGTACCACAGAGCTGTTGCTCTGAAATTGCTCCATCCACCCAAATTCTCCAAGCCCTAGGCCACCATTAACAGTTTTTGTCTCTGTAGAATTTCCATTTTCTGGGCCAGAGATTTAGCTCAGTGGTTCTAGTGCCTACTAGCAAGTGGAAGGTTCTGAGTTCTATCCCAGTAACCACATACAACAATACCAGCCCTGGTGGCTCACACTCACCATTAATCAGTACCACATACCACAGTGCTGGGCGTGGTGGCTTACGCCTGTAATCCCAGCACTCGGGAGGAAGAGATAGGAGGATTGCTGAGTTTGAGGTTTTCCTGGGCTACATAGTAAGCTCAGGGCCAGCCTGAACTACAAAGCAAAACCCTGTCTCAAAAATACTAAAAAAAAAAAAAAAAAGAAAGAAATTTACCTTTTCTGAATATTGCATATAAGTAGGATCACACAATATGAGCTTGTTGTGATTGGCTTTTTTCACTTAGCATGCCTTTTTTTTTGAGACAGGATCTCGCTTTGTAGTTTGCTGGCTTTGTGCTCAATATATAGCCTAGGCAAGCCTCTAATTCATAGCAATCCTCCTGCCTCTGCCTCCCGAGTGCTGGGATTACAGGCATGAGCCATCACGCCTGGCACTGTGGTATGTGGTACTGTTTGCTGGTGGGTGTGAGTCAATCACCCCACCCATTATTGTTATATGTGGTTACTGGGATTGAACCAGGGACCTTGTGCTTGCTAGGCAGGTGCCGGAACCACTGAGCTAAATCTCTAGCCCCTAGTATGCCTTTTTAAGTTTTATCATTATAGTATGAATCTATACTTTCTTTTGATTGGCAAATGGTAATATTCTGTTGTATTAGCATGCCTTTTAATTTAGTCTATTCATCAGCTGGTGAACATTAGGGTTGTTTTATGTTGTGGTTATTATGAATGCTATTGCTATGGACACTCCTGTGCATTATTCTGTGTGTGTCTTGTGGTTTGGATGTGATTAGAATGTGTGCCTCAGGGGTTCCTGTCTTTAGTGTGGTGATACCTGAGAGGTGGTGTGGAACCTTTTAGAGGTTGGGCTTCATGAAAGCCAATTGAATTACTGGACACTACCCTTGGAAAGAATTGATGTAGTTCTTGGAGTCCCTGGTTGGTCCTCTAGAAGGGTTGTTACAAAAGAACAAGCCAGACCCCTGCCCTCTTTGTGTGTACTCCTGCCTTGATGCCATCTATCATGTGACAGGGTGGGGTGGATATACTCTGTCATATGACGGAGTCAGTGCAAGACATATGGACATTTAGCCTTGAAAATTATGAGCTACATAAACTTTTCTTTACAAGTTAACCAGTTTTGGACATTTTGTTATAGTCACAGAAAATGTGTCTTCAGTTCTCTTGGTTATATACCTAGGAATGGAGTTGCCAGATAATATGGTAACTTATATTTAACCATTTAAGGGACTGCTAGACTGTTTTTTCATATGGCCTGCATCATTTTATATTTTCATCAGGAGTATATGAGGGTGTAAAGTGAGTCATTCAGATGAGAAATTATAGGCTTTTAGGTTTTTTTTTTTTTTTTTTTTTTTGAGACAGGGTCTTGCTTTGTAGTTCAGGCTGGCTCTGAGCTCACTATGTAGCCCAGGCAAGCCTTGAACTCAGCAATCCTCCTGTCTCTGCCTCCCAAGTGCTGGGATTACAGGCGTGAGCCACCACGCCCAGCACTGTGGTATGTGATATTGATTGCTGGTGGGCATGAATCTCCACACACAACATTGTATGTGGTTTCTGGGGATCAAACTCAGGACCTTGCACTTGTGAGGCAGGCGCCGGAACCCCTGAGCTAACCCTCTGGCCCTAGGTTTTTTGAGATAGGGTCTCACTCATGTAGTTCAGACTGGTCTAGAACTCATAGAGATCCTCTTGCCTCTGCCTCCCATGTGCTGAGATTATTAGCATGCACAACCATACCTGGCTGTTTCTATTGTTGTTGTTGTTTAAACAGGGTTTCACTGTAATTCAGGATGGCCTTGAACTCATTAGGTAGTCCAGGCCTGTCGAACTCACAATAATCTTTTTGTCTTAATCTCCCCAGTGCATAAGCCACCACACCTGGCTATGCTTTTGTTTTAAACTTTCTGTATAACTTGTGGTTGCAAAATCCATGCTGAAAAACTCAAATGTTGTTCTCCAAAGTATTTACTTTACAGCTAAAGTGAAGTGTTTATTATCCTATTAATTTCATTATTAAAAAGGGGGAGTAATCACTTTTCAGCCTTTTGGCTAAGTGTAAAAAAAGGGGAGTATACCGTTTATTGGACTGATCAAGTACATAAAATGGTGATAAATTGCTCATAGACAAAACATGACGTGTAACTTAGAGAGTATATTGCTGGTTTTGTTTTGTTTTGTTTTTCGTTGCCTTAGAGACTTCTGAAAGTTAGGTCTTATGTCCTGTTCAAGTGTTGGTAGAAAAGGACTTTTCAGATTAGCAGAAGAAAAGAAATTATATAGGGCAGCCTAAAAAGAAAATGCTCTAAGTTAGAGAACAAGACCCCAGTAATTTTCAGAAAGGTCTCATTCAGACGTATTCTATCTAAGGAATATTGTGATGGAAAACTGTTATATGTTGGACATGGAATGTCAGATTTAAAAAAATACTGACAGAGCATGTATGGGGCAAACTGACTTTTTAGTACAAACCTCTGGTAGTATTCCTTGTGAGTCAATAAGTTGTCTTTAGAGGAAAAAGAAAGCAAGGCAGAAGTTCTTTCAGGCAAGGACATTAGCCTCTACAAAGTAGGGAGGGGAGGAGGGAGAGAACAGGAGGGAGAGGGAGAGAAAGAGAGGACCCCTACTATTTATTTAATGCTTGCCTCCAAAATGAGGGATGTTCAGTGAAAAAAAATTTTTTTTTTTTGAGACAGGGTCTCACTTTGTAGTTCAGGCTGGCTCTGAGCTCATTATGTAGCCCAGGCAAGCCTCGAACTCAACAGTCCTCCTGTCTCTGCCTCCTGAGTGCTGGGATGACAGGCGTGAGCCACCACCGCTGGCACTGTGGTATGTGGTATTGATTGCTGGTGGGTGTGAGTGACCACACTCAGCATTGTATGTGGTTACCAGGGATCGAACTCAGGACCTTGAGTTTGCGAGGCAGGCGCCAGAACCACTGAGCTAAACCTCTGACCCTAGTTCAGTGAATTTAAGAACACCTTTGGTGAATTTAAAAACCCCTAGAGAGACAAGCACACTATTAGTTGCTGTACTCACTGTACTTTGCATGAAAGGTTGTTACTGTTGTGAGCCCAAGGCGGGCTCAGAAGGGTAATTATTCTTTCTACAAGATTTTGGCAGTACAGCTGCAGTTGGAAAACAAAGGAAATGTGTATGTTAGAGGAAAGTGGTAAACACTGTGCAAAATTTAGCAACAAAGGATGTGTTGTCCTTATTAGCTTTTTGCTAATACAAAATTATAGAGTACAGCTCAAAGGCAGGAAATAAGGAAAACATCTGGGATGGCTGAATTGATTCAGCCACTCAGTGGGTAATAAGATGGTGTTTAGTTTTAGAGAACCATTTGGGAACGTTTCCAGATCTGTTTCTTTCTTTTCCTTCTTGTTTACAGATTTATTGAGATAAAATTCAAACAAATTCAGCCCCATTTAAAGTGTATATTAAGTACTTTTTAGAATATTCATAAGTTTGTGCAATGATTCCCCCATTCTCATTTAAAAATATTTTTGTCTCCCCTAAATGAAACCCCATAGCCATGAGCTGTCATTCTCTACTCTCTTTCCTACCCCTAGTCCTGGGCAACAAGTAATCTACTTTCAGCCTCTAAGAGTTGCCTGTTCTAAACATTTTGTATAAGTGAGTGGTACTTTGTGCACTATGTGGTTTTAGCAGGATATTTTTTATCTAGATTGTAGCACAAAGCAGTACTTTATTCCTTCTTATTTCTAACTTGTATTCCATTATATGAGTATACCACATTCTCTGTACCTATTCACTGTTGATGGATTTTTGGATTGTTTCCATCATTTGGCTCTTACAAATAATACTTTAAAATATACATATACAAGTTATTCCCTTCAGTGTATATACCTAGGTGTGGACTTTTTGGATCATATTAACTGTATTTACTTTTTTGTGTGTGTATGGTATCGGGGATTGAACTTGGGGTAACTGTATTTACTTGTGAGGACCTGCCAGACTTCTTGGCCAAACGGCTACATCATTTTGCATTCCCACCAGCAATCTGTTAGGGTTTCAGTTTCTCCACATGCTGGCCAACTCTTTAGTGCTCGCCTTTGTTACTAGAGCCCTCCTAGTTGATGTAAAGTAACATCTCGTGGTTTGTGAAGTTTTGGGGTTCGGTTTTTTTTTTTTGTTGGTTGATTTATTTTTTGTTTTGTTATATCTGTTTTTTGCACTACTGGAAATTGAACCAGGGAACACTAATTTACATCTCTACACCCCTACACACCACCCAAGATAAGGTCCAAACTAATTTTTTTTCTCACTATGCCATTTAGACTAGTCTTGAAGTCTGTGTGTCCCAGGCTGGCCTTAAACTTACAGCAATCCTCCTGCCTCAGGCTCCCGAGTGCTGAGATCACAAGTATGTGCTACCACGCCCGGCAGGTCTCCCTAAAATATTATACTGGTCTGGCACTTGTGATACTCCCACATCAACCTCCTCAGTAGCTGGGATTACACATGTGTGATATCATCCATGGTCTCATTGTGATTTTGGTTCACACACCCCCAAACTCCATACTGGGGATTGCACTCAGGACTTTGCATTTGCAAGGCAGGTGCAGCACCACTGAGCTATATCCCTGGCTAGGTTCACATCTTCTTAATGGCTAATGATACTGATCAGCATTTTGTGTGCTTACAGATTATTTCTATGTCTTTTTTGGAGAAATGTCTATGAGAATCCTTTGTCTATTTTTAAATTGGTTGGTTTTGGCTCATCAACAGCTCCGTCCAGAGAAATCCTATCTTCCAATCTCCACACTTTTGCTTCCTCTTCACCCTCTGGCTGGCTGAGGAGTGTTAATCTGGAATCTTAGAATGTGGGGCCTCATTTGGCATTTCTAGTTTGACATCTTGTGTCACATGTGTCATCACACAGCTACCACCCAGCTGCCATTCCAAGACTATGTGGTAACTACAGGGTCCTTCTTTCGGTGCTAGGGGTTGAACCCAGGGACTCTGCACTGAGCTATGTCCTCCCTTCCATTTTAATTTTTTTAAAAAGAGTTTATTGAAAGCCAACAATTACTGAACACCATTTTTTTTTTTTTTTTTTGGCGGTACTAGAGATTGAACTCGAGCCCTCCATTTTAATTTTGAGCAGACTTTTACTAAATTGCCCAGCCTGGACTAAAACTTGTGATCTTTTGTCTCAGCCTCTCAAAGTGCTAGGATTACAGGTATGTAATGCCATCCCTGGCTTTGCCTTTACTTTTTTTATATTATCCTAGTCAGATTGGTTATCTGATTTTTTTTCCTAGGCAGAGGAACAGGGTCTTGCTATGTAGTTCAAGCTGGTTTTAAATGTAACCCATGGTGCCTCTGACTCTAGCAGTCCTTTTGCTTTAGCCTTCTAAATGGTGGAATTATAGGTGTGTACCACCACATCTGGCTGGTTATATGATATTTTAAGACTAAAGCAGAATTAAAAGTTAGATTAAACAAGACACAATGACAAGAGAATGCCAACAGATTGGAACAAAAATGTTGTAGAAAAACTACCTAAAAGAGCATAATAATTTGAAAAAGGGAAGTATGTTAGAGGTGATATATCCAATATGCTTAGTTTAAAAGGTGGGAACTGTATGTTAGAAGTATTTCCTTCTGGAAACATTAATATATAAATGTATTTTGGTATTTAAAGGAATATACTTTCCATTTGCTGAATGATTTCCCTCCTGTTCTGGCTATGAAAATTAGGACCTTAGATATAACAGGCAAGTACTTTGCCCCCTGAGCTATGAGCTACATCCCCAGCCCTCTGAATGACAGTTTTATGCTGGAAACAGTCACAAGGGAAGAACATTACCCTTTCACTCTTCACATAAAAAAGGGTAGAGTAGCATGATAGGTCTGGGAGGCCAGGTAGAAAGTTCTAAGTATGTAGGTATATATATTTTATATATATGTATATAATATATATGTAGTTAAATATATATGTGTATATAATATATATGTATTTAAATATATGTGTGTGTGTGTGCGCGCGCGTGCTTGTTAAATTAGCTAAAACTTGGCATCGCCACTTGTGCTCCATCTGCATGGATAGTTCTTATTTCTTTGTAGTTTGTCCATTACATAAGATTATCTAAGCAAATAAAAACACATTCAGATAACTTTTAGTCCAGGTCTCTCCTATATCTAGCAATTTTCTTTCCTGATTTTGAGCATCTTTTTTTCCTACCTTGTATGGGGGTGGAAATTGTAGGAGTTTCTTTGCCTGTGGTGGTGAAGAGAGGGCTAAATTGCCCAGAAATCATGATCTAGGTAAGAGGCAATAAGAAAATTATTCTTTTTTAATGTGAACCTTGCCCTTTTTTTTTTTTTTCCCTGACCACACTTTCCCATGGGGGAATGTTTCCTGTTAATATTCTTCATGGTACTTGCCCAAGTCATCTTAAAAGCAGAAGTGTTGAGGTAGGAAAGTCTAGAAGGTACTTAATTAGTTTATTTTGTACATTCTCGTTTCCATTTTATCTTTCTGTTTCCAGATTCAGGGAATCTTGACTTTAATTATACAAGTCTTTCCCCTCTTCTAATCTAATGAATTTCTAATGTACTTAACTTTGTCGGAGTGAGCATTTGACTCTTTCTGAATTTTTAATAAGTTTTACAGAGTAAGTTAGAATAATAGAATCTTAGAACTGGAAGAAACTTTAGAAATAACTTAGTAAAACTCTTCACTTAAAAAATACAGATCTTGGGGGCCGGAGGGTTAGCTCAGTGGTTCTGGCGCCTGCCTCGCAAGAGCAAGGTCCTGAGTTTGATCCCCGGTAACCACATATAATGCTGGGCGTGGAGACATGCCCACCAACAATCAACACCGCATACCACAATGCCGGACGTGGTGGCTCATGCCTGTAATCCCAGCACTCGGGAGGCAGAGACAGGAGGATTGCTGAGTTCACAGCGGCTTGCCTGGGCACCATAGTGAGCTCAGGGCCAGCCTGAACTACAAAGCGAGACCCTGTCTCAAAAAGCAAAAAAAAAAAAAAAAAAAAATACAGATCTTACTGTTGTCCCAAGGGGATTAGTACTAGGGCCTCTGAACGATGCCAAAATCCAAGGATGCTGAAGTTCCTATGTAAAATAGTATTTTACATATATAATCTTTTCATGTGCTTTAAATAATTTCTAGGTTACTTATAATACTCAATACTATATAAATGCTGTGTAAATAGTTCTACTGTATTGTTCAGGGAGTAATGACAAGAGAAAAAGTCTGTACATATTTGATATAGATGCACTTTTGTTTTGTTTTTTTTTTTTGATTTGAGAATTCTGCTTTGTAGTTCAGGCTGGCCCTGAACTCACTGTGTTGCCCAAACTAGCCTTGAACTCACAGCAATACTCCTTCCTCTGCCTCCTGACTGTTAGGATTACAGGCATGAGCCACCACGCCTGGTGTTGTGGTATGTGGTTACTGGGAATCAAACTCGGGACCTTGTGCTTGTGATGCATCACCAGAACCACTGAGCTAAGTCCTCAGCCCAGTTTTGTTTTGAG
>PVIC010045023.1:0-14782 GCA_004025085.1 Thryonomys swinderianus
GTCAGAACCGTGAGAAATAACATCTGTATGGTATAAACCACTCAGTAAGAAGTACTTTTTAAAATCTGAATGATGACAAACAATCGCTGTACTTTCTTCTTTCTGGTTCTTACAGGTCTGACTATTTTTGTTTCATTTTGGGTATATACCCAATGGTACTGTAGCAGAAAGTTAAAGTTAAGTGATAGAGCTCAGGCTTCATATATGTAGGAATTTGCTTTCAGTCCTCTGAAGACAGAAAGAAAAGAAAGAAAGAAAGAAAGAAAGAAAGAAAGAAAGAAAGAAAGAAAGAAAGAAAGAGAGAGAGAGAGAGAGAGAAAGAAAGAAAGAAAGAAAGAAAGAAAGAAAGAAAGAAAGAAAGAAAGAAAGGAAGAAAGAAAGAAAGAAAAAGAAAGAAAGAAGAAAGGAGAAAAGACAAAGCAGAAAGACGTACCTACTTGTCCACTTAAACCGAAATCCAATCTTTCTCTAAGGACCAACCTTTTTACCTTTCTATTCTGCAAAATCACCCTTATCTTTCAGCTTGAACCATGGAGTCTGGATACAGCACGGCCATTTACATAGTTCTTGTGGGCCACAGCCAGATGGGATAGCTCCACTTTTCTGTGAAAATCTTCTTATCCCTCAGCTCATACTATACATATTAACCAGCTCTACTCTTCCCTCTTCATTTTCCCTCACTCACAAATGACAAGGAGGGATAGTCCACAACCTTCCTTTTCTCTACGCAGGCACTATAAAGAACAACTCTTACCTACATTTTTATTTCATTTTTTAAAAAACCCTCTGAGAGTGCCGGGTGTGGTGGCTCACGCCTGTAATCCCAGCACTCGGGAGGCAGAGGCAGGAGGATTGCTGAGTTCGAGGCTTGCCTGGGCTACATAGTGAGCTCAGGGCCAGCCTGAACTATAAAGCGAGACCCTGTCTCAAAAAAACAAAAAAAAAAACAAAAAAAAAAAACAACCTTCTGAGGTCTAACGAGGCAATAATCTTCATCATTTGCTCCAACTCAGCAGTCTATGTTTGGGGCTATTCCTGGATCATTTTAAGTGTGAGAATTGTCCCCTCCCATCTGTGGTTCTAGAGTACATGCTAGGCAGTTTCATGTTTTTATTCAGCCTGGACTCTTTTTCTACACTGCCAGGAATACTCCTCCGCATCCTGTGCACCTGCCAAACACCTGATCTTCTTTGAAGGCCACTGTACTATACTTCATGAAATTTTTGCTGACCACTTCCTCTTTTCTCAGTTGGATTTATTTTTTCTCCCTTTATAACTCTTACATACTTTTTACTGGTACATTTTATTGGTACATTATATATACACATCACAATTATACTCCACATTGAGAATTTGTACCAGTATATAACGCAATTTAATTCTCATTTTTCCCCCTCCCCTACCCACCCTACCTACCCGTGCCCCTATATACCCAAGCATTGTTTCCTTTTTTTACCATCAATTTTTTCTTTCTTCATTATTTACACCTAAACCCCATAACCCTTTGAATATTTACTATTTCACAATATCAATTATGCATTCTAGAGCATATTTATAACTTCAGTTTCTCATAGCAGAGAAAATATATGATATTTACACATATGTGATCTATTTATTTCACTTATGTATGTCCTGAAGGTAAGTCCATTTGAGTATAAATGATTCAATCTCATCATTCTTTATGGCAGAGTGATACTCCATTTTATTAAAAAACCATGTCTTCTTTATCCAGTCTAGAGTTGATGGGCATTTGGGTTGTTTCCAAGATTTAGCTATCACAAACTGAGCTGCTATAAACATGGGTGCACATATGTCTCTGTGATATGAATCTTGTAATTCTTTTGTGTATATCCCCAATACATATTTTTAAAAAATTGTTTCCAATTTGTTTGTTTTATATGTATTGATCTTTTTCTTTCATTATATTTCTTTCAAAAGCAGAGCTGTGCTTTAGTTCTCTGTATATCCTGAGTGCAGACACAATGTCTGGAGTATCATATACATTTATTGAAAGTTGTTGAATGTGTTATTATATGAATATTAATAGAAAAATTCATAAATATTTATTGAACTCATGTTATATTCTAGGTTTTGAGTATCCCAGACCTCCAGTGCATAGTCTGGTAGAACAGGTATGTTAAAGAAAACAAGTATGGTAAAAGTTACCTAACAATATGAGAAATACTTGAATGCTTTCCAAGTGACCTGCATCAGGGGTTGAGGAGGGCAGATAAGTGTAGGTTTTGAGTTAGGAAAACATTCACCTGGAAGCTATAATAGGAAAGATTATTTAGGGCCAGTAAGAATTGATTAGGGCCGGGCGTGGTGGCTCACGCCTGTAATCCCAGCACTAGGGAGGCAGAGACAGGAGGATTGCTGAGCTTGAGGCTTGCCTGGGCTACATAGTGAGCTCAGAGCCAGCCTGAACTACAAAGCGAGACCCTGTTTCAAAAAAACCCCACAAAAAACAAAAAAACCCCAAAACAAACAAAAAAGAATTGATTAGGAATAAATTATTTGTGGCTCAGTTAATGTAATTTATAGCATTACCCACTACATATTTGGAATGTG
The DNA here is from genome assembly GCA_004025085.1 of Thryonomys swinderianus. Classification (NCBI taxonomy): domain Eukaryota; kingdom Metazoa; phylum Chordata; class Mammalia; order Rodentia; family Thryonomyidae; genus Thryonomys; species Thryonomys swinderianus. The sequence continues at coordinate 2,572 of PVIC010045023.1, forward strand.
GCACAGAGATTATACTTAGTAAGTGCCTCATAATTATTGGTTGAAAAACTGAAGCCGTGAAACATTCTGGCTCAACTTGTTGGTTTCAGTGTGCAGGTACATTTTGTCCCAGGCTGGGAATAGTTGGAAAGAAAGTGGGAAATCAACGAAAGATTTGGGGATCTTTTTTTGAGACTGGTTATATCCCGTAGAGAACTGATCTAAGTGAAGCTTTTAACCAATAAAATAACAGAACCCGTTTAGTTATTAGAAAAAAAATTGAATTGGAGCAGGAAGAGATGTACAGCTGGAAGTGACGGGATCACTGCAATTGTTTTGATGAGGGATTTGTTGTGCTGAAGTGGCAGAAGGATGGAGAACTCGATTCTGAGTTTTAAAGCAGGTGGAGATTCAGGAACGAAATGCTAGAGAAAAAGGTGGAGAAAAGAGTCATTTCTAGTATTGTGTGGTGGTCACAGCTTGGAGCCACGCTGTTCATGTGGCCACTATGTCTCGTTTTGTAAATTGGCGTTTTGTGAATAATGTATGTTATTGCAGTCTATAAACTACAAAATTTCTGTTATTATTTTCTCTGGTTGCTCAAAATTTACATGGGTAAGGGGCTGTAGTTGCAGAGATTTGTTCACATCCAGGGAAGGTATCACGCTTGAGATTTTGTTTTACTGTTTTCAAGAATTCTCAGGTAGCAGGGAAATGTAACCAGGACACAGAAAGTCTTAAGGACTACCTGCCCTCGATTTTTTGAGGAAGTTCAGCCTTAAAGATCTGCCCACTTCCCCTCACTAACCAATCCGCGCTCTCTACGTCATCATTACGCGCAGTTCACTTACTGTAGGAGACCGGACCACGCGTACTGTGTTGACTGTCAAAACCTGAGGAAACCTAATTTCCGGAAGCCGTGAGTTTAGACCGAACTCTGCCTCAGAGTTCCCGGTGTGTGTGAATCCCGAACCATGAACGCTCCGGGGGTGCTGTCATTTACCCAGCAAAGCTGGGAGGAGGTGCTCGCCAAAGTGAAACGGGCCGTGGTCTACATAGATGCCGCGTGCGCGGAGAGCCTGCACTGGGCCTGCGGGTCCACCCGTCTCATGGAGGCTGTGGGGGGTCCTACGTGCTATCTACGGGAGTTCGAGCCCACTGCAGCTGGTGGCAAAGTCGACCAGCCCAAGGCGGTGTTTGTATTGAGTTGCCTGCTGAAAGGCCGGACTGTGGAGACACTACGAGACATCATCTGCCGCAGTCACTTCCAGTATTGTGTGGTGGTCACAGCTTTGAGCCACGCTGTTCATCTCACCGCTAACCACGTGCCAGCGGCTGCAGCGGCCGAGCTGGAGGGACGACAACTGGTTTTTGAGCAGCTGGAGGAGAAGCTGTGTGAGTGGATGGGCAACATGAACTACACGGCAGAGGTGCTGCACGTACCATTATTGCTCGCTCCGATTGCTCCCTACCTTGCCTTGACTCCAGCCTTTGCTTCCCTTTTTCCACTGCTACCCCAGGATGTACATCGCCTCAATAGTGCCCGACCGGAGAAGAGGAGACTGGGAAGCTTGGCCGAGGTGGATTCCACCGCCCTGACCCCAGAGCTGATGCTGCAGATGAGGTGCCTGGTGTCGGGCCTCAGTTCTTTATGTGAGCATTTGGGGCTTCGGGAGGAGTGTTTTGCTGTGGGGGCCCTCAGTCGGGTCATCGCGGCGGATCTGGCCAATTATGCCCCTGCCAAGAACAGGAGGAAGACTGCCACAGGCAGGGCATCTGTGGTCTTTGTGGACAGAACTCTAGATCTCACAGGTAAGTGGCATTGCCACGGAGTTCTTCATAATCACTCCCCAGGCTGTGGGACTTTCACTAGTTCAGCATGTATTTTTTGGCCTCTGGCCGTATGTCAAGTTGGGCATAAAAGATGACCTGGATGGACATAATTCAAATTCACACAACATTTGAAGTCTAGTTTAGTGGGGGTATATAGATGGGCAAGTCAGTAATTACAGCATAACTTGTTAAATGCCCTAATTGGTAAATATGGCCTCAATGTGCATTGCCACATTAAGACAACTGTATCTAGTTCAGAAGACTTACCGCTTCTCGGCCTTTTGGCTAAGATCAAGTGCAAATTTTAATAAAAAGATAAAGGACAATTCAGGTACTCTGGTAAGGATTTAGGAGAAAACCACAAAAACAGTCTCAATTGAATGCTAAGGAACAATGCATGATGATAAACAATGAGAACTGAGCCTCTACTAGCAGAGTATATAAAAATCATGAGGACTTGGCTTTCTTCTTAACTTTCTTAAATAATTCAGTTCAGATGCATGTAGGTGGGGAGTAAGGTTGGTGCCCCACAAGGGCAGGAAGGCATTGGCCAAGCTGCAAAGTTTGGAGGCTGGGGAGGGGAGCCATCTCTTGAGTAGGATGCAGTCACCTGTGTGTGGTGGGCAGTGCCAACGCCAGTGGCCTTGGGAGGTGATGGAGCCAGGGTGGAATAATGGGATGAGTGTATTTGTTTATGTTCAGGTGTGTGGAACTAGGCTTGATTTGTGGTCACCTTTTGACATAGCATTATCAAGAAATACTCGTGCTGTGCTCACTTCGGCAGCACATATACTAAAATCGGAACGATACAGAGAAGATTAGCATGGCCCCTGCACAAGGAAGACATGCAAATTCGTGAAGCGTTCCATATTTTTAGAAAGTATGACAGTTTTTGTAGAATAGGAAATTTCCATAGGAAATTTGGTGTGAGAATGTAATGAGGGGAAGAAATAAATATGATTCAGAAAGAACATAAAAGAGCATATATATCGAGGGTGGGGAGGTGTGGGTGGGTAGGGATAGGGGTAAAAATGAGAATTAACTTGTGTCATATACTGGTACAGATTCCCCAATGTTATATGTGATTGTGAGATAGATATATATAAATTGTACCAATAAAGGATTCAATTAAAAAAAGAAATATTCATGCTTCAGTTCCCATTTTGAAGTTATCATATGTTCTCCTTGAGAAGGAATAAGGATTGTTACTGGTTAAAGGAGATTAGATGTTGGAGACAGCTTCTAATTTGCAGTAGTTTGTTACTATGTCCTAGTAACTTATAAATTGATGTCCTTTAAATAGATATATAGTTACTCAGATTATCTTCTAAATGATTAAAATTTCATTTGGTACAAGGTGTTTAAACATTGTATTATGATTTTATTTAGTAATATATACGGCTGATATCTACTTGGTAAATACCAACTGTAAATTCTGTTGATTAATTAATAAAAATACTTCTGTAGAAGTAAAGAAAAAATCTTTTTTATTGAAACCACAAGTCACTTAATTGCAATCCCAAACCCAACTTATGTGTTGTAAATTGCCCATACTACAATTAGATCTGAAGATGTGTTCCAAACAGGGATGGCTTTTTGGAGAAATAATTTAGCTTCATGGGAAAAGAGTTAGTATGTGTCATTAGTCTTGAATTTTAATTTGAGTTCCTTAATTATTAATAGTGCTAATGCACATAAAACTTCGTGAACAGTGCTTGGTCCACAGCATCAGTAATTGTTGCTTTCATCATAGCCTACTCCTGTATTTATTTTTCACTTATTCTTGCCTCTATCCAACAAATATTTACTGAGAACACACTCCCTGCTAATTTTTCTGATAGACATTATTAGCATGGGGTGAACTAGATAAGCTGGGCCTTTATCATTGTGAAGGTAAAGTTGTAGTGGATGGAAAATCTGGGTCTTAATGTCTTTGTAAATTTTTTTAAAAAAGTGAACAAATAAAATTCATCTTAAAAATTTTAGGACAGAATCTGCATATCACATTATTTAATTGATTGGCTATCTGCTGATATTTTATTCAGCCTGCTGCATGTAGGCACTATGCTAGGTTGTGGGGATATTATAATGAGCACAGGCAACACCTGCCCTCATGGATTAAGTGCAGTCCACCAGACACACATTAAGTAGGTAATTGTGAATATGATTAGTTTTACAAAGGACAAAATACTAAGTTTGTGTAACAGACAGTAAAAATACCTGTTATTTTGGTAGAAGGGGCATTGTGAAGAATTTAATCTGGTTAACTTTTCCTCTGTTTGTGTATTTACATTTTTCATCTGCCTGTTCAGGAGCAGTTGGACATCATGGAGACAACCTGGTAGAGAAGATCATTTCCGTGCTGCCTCAGCTTCCAGGCCACACAAATGATGTGGTAGTTAACATGGTAGAGCTCACTGCACTCCACGCCCAGGAGGAGAGTCAGAATGTGGTTGCGCCAGGTTGTCTCGCACAAGCCAAGTAAGATATGCAGTTCTTTTTGCTCACTTTTCTCCCTCTTCCCTTTTTGTCCTGTACTTAGTAACACTGTAGAAAAGAAACAATAAAGAATTGGCCCAGTTGAAAAACTCATAATGGGTTGACATTTAGAAGAAAGCATTTTAAACCTAGAAAGAACCATATCAATTAAGCATAACAATATGCCAGCTTATTTTTACTTACTTTTCATGGGTGTCATTTAGACATGATATAAATTCCCTGGGTTGATGATGTGAGTCAGTTTACATATGACTATTTCACAGACAAGTTTCCCATGGGAGAATTGAAGGCTTCCTCAGTTTCCTTTACTTCCCTGATTGTCATATGACTAAAAAGTAATCCAATGAGGTAGTGTTATTATTTCCTCATTTTACAGGTAAGGAAAATAAGCCAACAATATATTAGGTAATACAAAGATAAAGTTACAAGTGAGCCGAGGCTGTTTGCCCACAGAACTACTGTGTTACTTGCTATGTTATCTCTATGTAGGGTAGGCTTTTGAATATTTAAGGACAATGAGAGACAAAAATAAAATTACTTCATGATTTCATTTAGGGAGTCTTATTTGTTCAAGATAATAGTTACAGAAATCAACTTTGGCATTTTTTTTTATAAAAGGGAATTTGTTAAAGGGGATTGGGATATTAATAGAATCAACGTAAGAATTGTTAATCAGATTTTGGAAAGGACAGAACAGTTACAAGGATCTAGGGAACACAAACTCAGGAAACACCTCTTCAAGGCTTTGACATCAGGAAGGCTAAATTTTACCTACTTTCTGTCTTGAGTCATTCTGTGTAAGGTTCAAATTCTAGGGGAAAATGGTAAGATTTGTCTGTCTTGGCTTTTGGGTCCACATTTTGCACAGGTGGAGTTGGGAGCTGTTCATGGTAAGAACTGTGCCAAGGTCAGATGGCATGCCACAGGGGTAGTTCCTGGAAGGAAAAGTTGGAGTGTGTACTAAAAGAAGAGGAAAGGGGTGTTGGAGAAGTAAAAACAGTGCATTCTCTTTATTAATAACAGTATACACATCAGGGCTTTAGTTCAGCCTTGCTCAAAAGCTCAAGGTCCTGAGTTTGACCCCAGTACCAAAAAATAAAAAGTAAATGTAGTAAACAGAGAACTTATTACATACCAGGCACTGTTAGAGTCCTTAATATACATTAGCTTATTACAAAAACTATGAGGTAGCTTTTGTCATCATTCCTTCTTCTAGATGAGTAAGGAAATGAAATAACATGCCCCAGATGACACATATAGTTTGAAGTGACAGGGTCTATATTTTAACCAAAGCCATCTCTTACTATTAACCTGCCCTACTTTTGTAGAATCCTAAGGAAATTAGCAAAATATATATATATATATATATATATATATATATGCAGATAAGATATAAAATAAGTAGGTAGGTGAGAATTGGTAGGTTTTTAGTTGCTTTGAAAGTTGAGAGAATTTCATTGATTAATTTTTCTGCACAGGTGGAATTGAAATAAAGCACAGCTTTCCTGGCATATTCCATGTGTGTACCAAAATAACAATAATCACTACAGTTCTCATAGTTTTCCAGAAACTTCTTAATGAAATAAAAGTGAAGATACAAAGCGGTACTAAAATGTAGAACAGATGGATGTGCTGGGAATAGAATAATCTTTAAAGAGCAAGTTTCTAAGTATATTATAAGCTTTCAAAATAAAAATTTATACCTAATAAAATTTTCATATTAGGCTGTTTGTAATGATAGTAATTGGAATCAATACCAATGCAAATGAGAAAAGGAGCATTTAAATATATTATGCACCGCTTTCAAGTCCCTGCCTATCATTCCCTTGTATATGTGAACTATTTTTGGCAAGGAGGCAGAATCTTTTCTTTTCCCGTTTTTTCCTGTTTAAGTGTCTTTTTGGGAGGTGAGTACTGGAGACTGAACCCAGGACCTCTTGCTAGGCAAGTACTCTAATGCTGAAGTAGAGCCCAGCCCTGCAGTAAATCTCTGCTCTGTCTCTGCCCTCTTTCTAGCCCATTAATCTTTCAGTGCATAAGCAACTTTCTCCTGATTTCCTATCCATACCTCTTATCTCTGTGCCTGGTGCCTGGCTCTCACGTATCCACTTCCCCGAGGTGCCACCAGTTCCACTGGATCCAGAGCCCACTACTTCCATTGCTCCCTGCATGCCACCCAACGAAGGCCAAAGGCCATACAGTGCTCTACATGACTGTATACCATTTGACTTCTTGAGTTATACACTAGGATAGAGGGATTTTAAGCCAAACTAGCATAGGGTTCTGTATCTTCTATTAAGTATTTAAAAACAGTCTGTGGAATCTTAGCACTTTGGAGGCTGATCTAGGATCTTGAGTTTGCGCTCACCCTAAGCTACATAGCAAGATTGGGCTATATAATGAGATCCCACCTCCAAAACAACAAACAAACAAATTCACTGGAAAAGAGGTTTATTTTGGCTCACTTTTAAAAGTTTCTGTTAGGTAATCACCTCGTGGTAACCAGGAAGCAGAAAGAAAAGAGGGGACCTGGAAAGGGGGATCTGTTCTCCCATGCTCTGTCCCTAGTACTCACTTCACCTGACCATACTCACCTGACAGCAAGTTGACTATAGAAATCTCATAATCCAGTGACTTTCTAAATCTTCACCTATGAGGATGTGAAGTTTTGAGGGACACTGGATATAACCTTAACAATATTAAATATTTTTCCATATACCTTCCTGTGATTTGTACTTTTTTTTCTTTTAGAAAAGTATCTGTTTAATTAATTTGCCTGTTGATTTTTTTGGCATTGTTTTCTGAATTTTTCTTATAGTCTGGATATTAATTCTCTGTTGGAAGAGTAGATAGCAAAGATTTTCTCCAGTCCTGTAGGAAGTCATCTCACTTTGTTGTTTCCTTTGCTGTGCAGAAGCTTTTTAATTTGATGTAATCCCACTTGTCAATTCTTAGTATTATTTCCTGTGCTATTGGAACCCTACTCAGGAAGTCTTGGCCTGTGCCTACGACTTAAAACATTTTTCCTGTTTATCTTTAGCAGTTTCAGAGTTTCTGATTTTATACTTATGTTTTTGTTGCATTTTGAAGTGGTACGTTTTTTGGGCAACATGAGAGATAACGATCTAGTTTTAATAATCTACATGCGACTGTACAGTTTTCCCAGCAACATTTATTAAAAAGTTTGTCTCTTTTTTTCAAATGTGTTTTTGTCCCCTTTCACAGATGACTAAAATCACATGGATTTGCTTCTGTGTCCTCTATTCTGTTTCAGTGATGTAGGTTTCCGTTTTTATTCTGGTCCGAAGCAGTTTTTGTTACTGTGGTTTTGTAGTGTACTTTGAAATTGGCTATTAGGATACCTTCAACTCTTCTCTTTGGACTCAAAATAGTTTTGGGTATTTTGGGACTTTTGTGCTTTTATATGAATTTTAGGGTTTTTTTCCTAGTTCTTTGAAGAACATCATTGGTATTTTGATGAGGGTTACAATGAATCTATAGATCACTTTTGGTAATGTAGCAATTTTAAGTATTATTTTTTTTGTCCATGAACATGAATCATTTTAACATGTACTAGTGTATTATTTTCTTCCTAGTTGTAGTGCTTTTATTTCTCATCTACAACATTTACCTTCAACACCTGTTCCTGTTTTAAGCTTATATTCTTTTTTTTTTTTTTTTTTTTTTAACGGGGTCTCGCTTTGTAGTTCAGGCTGGCCCTGAGCTCACTATGGTGCCCAGGCAAGCCACCGAGAACTCAGCAATCCTCCTGTCTCTGCCTCCCGGGTGCTGAGGTTACAGGCATGAGCCACTACGTCCGGCATTGTGGTATGCGGTGTTCATTGTTGGTGGGCGTGTCTCCATGCCCAGCATTATATGTGGTTAGCAGGGATCGAACTCAGGTCCTTGCGCTTGCGAGGCAGGCGCCGGAACCACTGAGTTAACCCTCCGGGCCTAAGCTTATATTCTTTATAAGGCCTTGATGAATCAGGCCCCACACACAGGATGAAAGGATTTTTTTAAATTTAAGAAATTAACAGCTGTTGACTTTGACAAAGACAAGTTATTTTCTTCCAGCTTAATTGAAAGGTATTTTTCAGGGCTAGGTCTTTCAAGAAGGCCTGATAGGACTTTCTTAATACCGACTTTGTTTTTAGACTTCCAGTATAATACTGAATATTCACTTCCAGATTTGGAAAAACATTCTGACTCTACTTTCAAATGTTCTACATATTTAGATCCTAGCATAAGAGAGACACATGAGTATTTTGAGTTTTCAATATTCTGTCATATTTTTTGCTATAACTTGAAGCAAAAATTGTTTGTTCAAAATAATTTTTTTTTTTTTTTGAGACAGGGTCTCGCTTTGTAGTTCAGGCTGGCTCTGAGCTCACTATGTAGCCCAGGCAAGCCTCGAACTCAGCAATCCTCCTGTCTCTGCCTCCCGAGTGCTGGGATTACAGTTATGAGCCACCACGCCTGGCACTGTGGTATGTGGTGCGGATTGCTGGTTGATTGCTGGTAGGCGTGAGTCACTACGCCCAGCATTGTTGTATGTGGTTAGCGGGATCGAACTCAGGACCTTGTGCTTGCGAGGCAGGCGCCGGAACCTCTGAGCTAAATCTCCAGCCCCAAAATAATTTTTTAAACATAATCAACTGCTGCCCTCCCCTATAACTCATAGGCAGGAATTGTATGTGAAAGTGGGAAGCATATGGCTAAAGCAGGCAATTCCCAAAATTCTGGAAGGAGAATTTTCACATCAAAACAGATATGGAATCGGTATTTCTGTAATTAACAAATAAACAATCTTATAATAATTTCAGCAATGACAATTCTATAAAAATATCTGTCCTTGCTGTATCTAGCACAACAAAACTAGGCTTAGGATTTCTTAGAATCAGTTCATTTTCACACAAATCATAAAATTCATTTATGCTTTTCATTATATCTTGAAATTCATTCTGATGGTCATTAGTGTGTACTCAGAAATGTTATGGGTTTAATACATATGATACAATAGCTATAAAGGCAGCTTTCACCTTCATTTCTACAGTTTTACTAGGACAATGTACTTTTTTTTTCTGAGACAGGGTCTTGCTTTGTAGTTCAGACTGGCCCTGAGCTCACTATGTAGTCCAGGCTAGCCTTGAACTCAGCAATCCTCCTGCCTCTGCCTCCTGAGTGCTGGGATTACAGGCGTGAGCCACCATGCCCGACATTGTGGTGTATGGTACTAACTTCTGGGATTATGGGCGTGAGTCACCACACTTGCCATTGTGGTATGTGATTACCAGGGAGCGAATTTGGGACCTTGCACTTGCAAGGCAGATGCCGGAATCACTGAGCTAAATCCCTGATGCACAACAACATACTTGTAAAATATCTTTTTAGGCAGTCTACTGATGGTTCATTATTTCCAACAAAATGCTCAGCTGCAAAGCTGTTTATATTATAAGCTCTTCTGCTTTGTTCAAGAGGTTGGATATTTTTTAATTAGGCATGGGACAAAATACTTGTGTGCCAGTAGTGTTTCATAAACACTTAGAATTAATTGTAGACTCTTGAGTTTGTAATGTTAAATACAAATGCTCGCCCTTATTGAACCTATCTATATGTGCAATGCAGTTTGTCCTAACAAGGTTTGTTTACATATACTCAATTGAAGTATTTTTGCATCTCTATCGGGATTGTGTTAATACCTTAGAGAACAGAGAAATGAAAATAATGATACTAAAATAAAATCTGATTTCAGTTTCTTTACATGAAATGAGTCTATAGCCTCATTATTGCCATAACCCCTAAACCAAATTTTTACTTGATAATTGAGCAAGAGCTGCTGAAGAATTTCTCTGTGTCACTGTTTATGTCCTTTTGGCAATACAAAGTAATCCAAAATTATTGCATGGGACTACTTTTTTGACTGATAGTATCATAATGTAAAGTCATACATACTCCTAAGTTTTGTAGCTCTGGGATCCATTTAACCAAATGACAAGATTTATATGGGCTCAATGCAGATTGTACCTTTACACATTCAAAACTTCCTACAGGCAAAGGTGGCTGGAAATTATCCAGAAATATGTTGAATGTCAAGTAAATTGTCATAAAGACAATTCAGATATTTTATGTTGTAATAAATATGGCATTTTCACAATAGAAAAAAAAATCTCCATCAGTAAATCTTCCTAGTTGTAATTTAAGTGTCCAGGATGTAACTTCTGGCACTTCAAGAAGAGTCATTTTCAGAAGCAAAATAGCTTTCACATGACCTTTTAGATATATTCAAAGTCTTTCCTGAACTGGAAGTACATTGGGAAACGTATCAAATACTACCCATAGTGATAGACTAAATAAATTGTGACAGGCTAAAGCCACCGGTGTACTATCAACTGTTATTTGTGCATGATCTATAAGGAGCATTGTATATATTTTTTCTTTCCATGACACTTTCTCTTTGCTATTCTGCAGTTACTTTGTTTCATCCAACAAAACTCACAGGTGTCCACATTGGTTTTTTTTTTTTTTTGAGACAGGGTCTCGCTTTGTAGTTCAGGCTGGCCCTCCTCACTGATAGTACTTGTCCCATTTTCCTGACTCGGAGTCTTAGTTCCTTCAGACGAGATCTGGTACGTTCAGGGCGGTATGGCCGTAGACTAGCTCTTCTTCCCACTGTGGACGTGAACACGTTCCTAGGTGATGTCCTGATGGGGGCCGCCCTGAGTCTGCTCTGCATGTTCCCACCGAGGGAAGGAGCGAGGTGTCCTGTCCCAGGTGTCTGCAGCGCTGTCATCCTGTGGGGCCAGGGAACTCTGCATCCGAATAAGGCTCCTCCTGGCCCACAGAGGGGTTCCCTTAAAGGGCCATCAGGCACAGGAGAGTCCTTCCCTTCAGTCCCACACTGCTGTCTGTGTCTGGAAAAAATGGTTGATGACCACAAGAATAGTCTTTAAGTCTGGGGAAGGGAAGTGGCTGCCGTTGCCACCCTCAGCATCATCCGAGGGCTCTCTTGATGGTCCCGAGTGACTTTCTCTACCCTGCTTGGCTGGGTTTTTCATAGCTTCAAGCTGCTTTTTTGTTTTGAGCTCAGGGAACTGAGAATCCTATACTGAAATATTGTCATGGATAATTTCTTATATATCATGAGAGCAGACACGTTCTTTGAGGTGGGTGAAATTGGCACTCTTGGAATCAGGGGTCCCCATTCCCATGCTGCTCCAGCCCTTGATAGCAGCCATAACAAAAGTGTTTTCTCTGTGGTTGCTCAGGTGACCACAGGCTTGTCACTTGCACCTGAACCTTGGCTCTCTCCATCCCATATCATGGGAAAGGCAGGTGCCTGGAGCTCTGTCTTGAGTCTGTGCTGCTGGCCTGACCTAAAACACTATTTGCTGCTAAGCCTGCGACTGCCTTCAGGAGACTGTTCTCTCTGCAGCATCCACAGTCTGAGGTCTTTGCTGATGACAGCGACTTCTCCCCTTGAGGAAGAAACGAAGTGCTTCGTGTTCTTTCTTTTCACTTTGGAGGACACAGTGCTAACATTCTGAGTAGCCACACTGACCTTGGTCTCAGTAAGGAGTTCATCTCGGATCCATGTTTTCTGGATTTGAAGAGATTTCTTTCAATGTTGAAAATGCTCCCACTGTGTGTCCTTTTTCTTTCTTTCCTTCCGTCCTTTCTTTTCTTTCTTTCCTTCTTTCCTTCTTTCTTTCTTTCTTTCTTTCTTTCTTTCTTTCTTTCTTTCTTTCTTTCTTTCTTTCTTTCTTTCTTTCTTTCTTTCTTTCTCTCTCTCTCTCTCTCTCTCTCTCTCTCTCTCTCTCTTTCTTTCTTTCTTTCTTTCTTTCTTTCTTTCTTTCTTTCTTTCTTTCTTTCTTTCTTTCTTTCTTTCTTTCTTTCTTTC